>OZ022584.1:22078576-22270512 GCA_963669155.1 Arbacia lixula
CCTGTGTGACCCATTTTTCACTTCTTATTTCTAGGTTCCTGCCGGATTTTACATTGGATGACTACGGCGTAGAAGTCACGTGGAACATACAGAGATTCATCACGTCACACAAGGAGAAGATATCTCGATACTCATACAACCTGGTGAGTCATTACTAAGCCACTTTCAATTAACACGCAATCTACATAATCTACAACGGAATTCCATTTATCATTTATACAATCAAGGTTTAATTTTTCGTGAGGTTCGGTATTTCAGTACATCGCCTTTAGATCACACGGGTGCGCTTCGTATGGACTCTTGATGCGCGGTTGAGGCATATCCCCACTGGTAAATACACACCATTCCAAAGTGGCAGTGTGTAGTTTGGTAGAAGAGGAGTTAAACTCTTGTGAATTGAAATGGGCATTACCCGATGCTTTATATCATTAGCTTATTAAACTCGTGCGAGCGAATTGAGATCCCACTCGTCTGCATCATTCATTCGTTTAAATGGTTTCTTCATAAATTATAGAGCTACGGGATGACATTAAACGATGTATGTCACCAAGATTGCTGTCGTATAAATCAACCCGATTATAAGAGCGGCATGCTGTCAGCAACTTTCTGAATAGTTATTTTTTTCTTCAATCACTCGCTTCTATCTCTGTTATTATACATTTTCCTCCTTGTTGCTTCGTCAGGTTTATTTATAGAGTTATATTTCGTTCCACTGTGTGTCTAAGACGGATTTTTTTTTATTTGTTATAATAACTTTTTTTTAGTAATGAAAAGTACGCAATTTTATGATTCTTTTTATGGTAATGTCACAATAATTGAGAGGGAGTATAAAACGGTGTTTTTGTACAGTGTGATGTGATGTCAATTCTGTACTTTCCGTGAATACGTCCGCTAAAGGAATTGTTTATTTTTTCATTTTAAAGTCAAATATCTGACTGCTGTATTTATCTATTCCTAAAAGCTAGTCATTAGCTTTAAAACAATAAAGCCCAGTGCTAAAGTAATTTTATTCTGACAAGCATCGTCAAATGAATCTTTAAATGGTTCTAAGCTCTATATATTTCCGAGGATTCAAGGATTTGTTTAAACCTTCCTATGAAACTATTACTCCTCAGGGCGTACAGCATTTAACACATACTTCCTCTTCTCTCTCTCTTCCTTATATTTCTCTTTCTCTTTCTTTATTTATCTCTCTCTCCTTCCTCATTCTCACTTTCCCTCTCTCCCAATACCTATTTATCTTTGCCTCACATTGCCATCATGTCCATAGTTCACCCTTTGTGTGTCAAAGTACTTATCTATATGATTTGTGTGCGATATTAGTGCAATGATGCGTCAGTGACGTTGCAAGAGTTAATATGTCAAATCTACGATATATTTTGCAAAGCTCAAAGCTACGCTCTGTTTACCAGTGATTTTCTTTGTATCATATTCCTTTCCGGATTTATTGGGTATATAAGTGGTATTACTAACCCATGGGTAGGAACCACGTATATCAATGTAGTTTATATCACTTACTGCTAAAACGAGATTGGAAAAGATAGAGAATCGTCAATGTATGTATCAAATCAGAACAAGACATCTTAAATTAAGTCAAGAAAATTCAGCCTGACAAAATCAAACCCCCTCCCGCAACGGCAACTCTGCCGTACCTCCCTCTCTCAAAATTTGTCTTAAAATTCGGATGCAATATAATGAATGTAATACGGTATCGGATGCATGGGATATGAGTGGAATGGGAATCGTGTTTGCCATTCAATTCAATTTATTTATATTATCAGAGCTAACAATATCGATAAATCAAGAGGAAACGCACATTTCATACTATACTCTTTTAAAGTAACGGGAAAATATTCACGATATGTATAATATCTCTCTCTCACTGTGTGTATATCTATCTATCTATCTATCTATCTATCTATCTATCTATCTATTTATCTATTTATCTACCTATCTTTCTATTTCCCACTCTACATAACCGTTGAAAGCAGAAAAATGGATTTCAATTTTAACCACCGAGTTGGAATGTACTTGTATGAGGTTACAGGCTACGATAAAGCTCCCCTTTAATGTTCAAGAACAAACTTCAGACTGACTAAAGTGAAAATTCTATATGCAGGAGTGAACAATTTGCTCTTTAAAGTACTCAATTCCCCTTGCCCTTACTGAACATTTTACCGAATGTGAATATTTCTCCTACGAATAATCCGATGTAAAAACTAAAAACACAAGAAAAGTGTGCCTTCTGTCGCCGTCGTTTCAAGGAGTCCTCCTGCCTGTCTCTGTGTGTGTTTGACTGTTTGTCCGTCTGTCGTTGCACTCCCTTCCGCTAAACATGAGAATAAAGGTTGCCTCCTTCAGATCAATCTCCCGCTGTGCTTTCATGTTCTCAGACATACGCATCCAAAGTGCTCTCATGACGTCATCAATCCATCTTAAATCTCCTCCATGTTCTCCAGTTTTGCCCGTTCACACCTTTTTTTTTCTTCTGTTTCTGCAACTTCCTTTTCGTTTTCCTCTATCCTTCCTCAATCCTTCTCCGTGCCTCCTCTCGATTCTTGTTGTTTCTTCTTTAATATGCGCGCGGTGTGAAGGTGGAGGTGGGGTGAGGGGGGGGGGGGTGAAATGAAAAGGGGCGATTGGAGTGGTGAAAGAAGCGTCCTGACGCCTGTAAATGTTCTGTCACCCTTGAGAAATCTGGTCACTTCAAGTTGTTCTCCAATATTTAGACAAGTATTCTCGCCGGTGCCTGTCGTCTTTACAACACAGTTGGTTCAATCGTCGTTTACAAGGTCTTGCTATAAAAGGTCCGTAGGGATGGACTCTACTCTAGCGAGATACGACAACATTATGATATCACTTTGTTTCATTATTTTCCTGTCAAAGCCTTGTGAGATGATTGATTAAATATCTAAAGTGGTTTGGTACACGTGTATATATATGTAAGGTCGTGCTTTAACGTCCTGTATGCTCAATGTAGAACTGTTAATGAAAGGGATCACGTGGAGATTAATCCTCCATTAATCCGCTCAGAATTACCCACCAGGGTGTCAAAGCAACACTAGTGTTAAGAGATAACCTCCTTGCTGTCATTGGTTGTTATTGATCATCTCATTAGAAAATTGACATGTAAAGAGTTAACAGCGGAATCATTTGCGAAATAGAAAGGCGCAATAACTGTCTTCACACTTTGAGATACATTTATATAGATTTGACTGCTGATTTCTAGTCACACCATATCACTAATGTTTATTATCATTCTATGACGTTTTGCATTCACATTAGCACCATGTACATTGAAGAAATCCCATTCCAACCTCTCCCATATATGCACACTCACACACATTCCGAATTTTGCCACATTTCCCTACGATACATGGGCTCAAAATAAAAGCACCGGACCGTGATACATTAGTGCTACCATGGACCTAGCATGGATGGACTGTTCTCGGATAGACCTCCTTTGATCCAATGATGACCACCGCCTCATAAAAATTCAAGACATTCAGGTGTTTCAAACAATACGCTGTATTTCTAATTAGGCAGTGCCTTCCTCTGAATAACCTGGAATAACAAAAGAAAATCTGGTTTGGGGAACATGTCAACCGTTCAGCCTTCGCTGGGAGTTCATAGCTCATCTTTTTACACACACTGTGAAGAAGTTTTGGAGTGAGCGAATGAAAATGTTGATAACATTGTATAAAGAATTTAGTCCGTAACTTTTGTTTCCATGAAAGGTGAAACACTCAATAAACGATTTACACGATATTTTGAAGGAAATATGATTGCCTAATGTGTGATATGGAGACATTTCCCTGACATGTTTTTGACAGTATTCTCCATTTATCACAAAAAACAATTAACGATATAATCTGAAATTCACAGAATCGTATCATTATAAGATGTACTACTACTGCACATGCACTTCAGTTCATGAAGTGGTTCTGAAATCTTCTGCGCATACAAAATATATATTCCTCTAAATGCATCCAAAATTCGTCTTGCATATTTGGCGGCGGTCGTCACTGGATCAAAGAACCAAATGCGTCAAATATTATTTTGTGCTATCAATGATCGCGACTGGTGTAGGAATAAATTATTCTTCGTGCCGACTCCAGTTCTAACACCTTCCTGGTGCTACGAACAGGAGGCTCATCTCCCATAGAGTAACGAAGTCGTGTCGTCATATGAGCATGTTGTCAAGACAACTAGTTCTAAACAAAATACCGATGCGATATTGTCTAGTGGACCAGTGTCGGGCACTCCAAATTAGAGTCCCCGCTGTGATCACCGCTTCTTGCTTCACCCGCATAGTTTAGAAACAGTTGTCTTGGCAATTATGCTCAAATAACGTCACCCTTCGGTACTCTATAACATGTATAATATAAAACGGGTGGCTCAAAGGATAGACAATGATGTCACATTATGTAATACATGTCGTCACAAAAAATAAGACTGCTTAGGAATCTAATCGCGCAAACGTTTGGTATGAATTAGAAGCAGGCGGACCCTTCCGGTTTCTACCGGTAATTTGTCTCTCGCTTGATACGAGCAGTGATAGGCCTCATAATGAAGAAATCATTTCCTGGTGTAATAAGAGAATAATCATTATTGAAATATTCATGGTTGCTCTGTTTTTGTTTTTGAAGTATGGGTCGGAAGGATTGTGTATGTGTCCAACTTGTAAACTTGCAAACGTTTGGTCTGGTAATTGAATTCGCATCTTTCGGAGGAAGAACAGAATATGCCAAAGTTTGGATGCCTGTACAAGTTTGATCCGGTAATTAAATTCGCTTCTTTTGGAGGAAAAAACAGAATATGCCAAAGTTTGGATGGAACTTTGGTGTCTAAGGGACGAGAAATAAATCACACCAGATAGGAAATATACAAGAAGAGCTGACAAGCCCCGCAATCATGGTAGCGGAAACGTTGAAATGTGACGACTAATATCGCAGATTGGACGGGGCGGAGTGACACGTGTGACGTAAGAAGCTGAACGCGGGAAATTTATCGGTCAGAATTGATCGGTCGCAATCGGGCGACTTGATTACTGCGAAAATGATTTCATGTCGGCGGGAAATTGCCAAGAAAAATCTATATCTTCATCTACGTTTCTCAGTTTCTCGCTTTGGGTGCTACCCCTTTTTCCTGTCTCCCTATCTCCATCTCTGTCTACCACCCATCAATTTCCCTTCCAAGCGTGCATGGCTCATGCTGTCAATTACGTTTTCTGAATGATGCCGATTGATCGCGAGTTTCAGCTTGCGGTACGGAGACTGGGAGAGGTTCCCTCGAGAGGGCGCCGGAGGGCTGGGTGGACCGTGTCTCCCTTGCGAAGGGGTGTCTGCAACTTCCCCGTGGTCCACTTCCAAGTTAGCCTGACCATTTTCACTGTAGCCTCGATTCCAGCCTGTTCTGCATTTCAAAACCAAACTATTTGATAATGGGGTCTGATTGCAGTAGACTAATTATCCTAAATTTCCTGTCCAGCTTGGACGGACTGAGAAAAAGGAGAATAATACAATTACTAGTCTTAGAGTACTAGACTATGTTTTTCCGTTTAGATCAGTAATGTCCAACAGCCTGGAAGCCAGGCTATTTTCAGTTTTGAGTTATGTTAATCGTAATTGGGAACCAAGGCAACGGTAGGGAGATTCCCTCCAACGTAAAACGAGATCATTTGGGAGTATTGTCATACAGTAACCCAATTAATGGCTAGACGTATAAAGGGGAGGGAGAGGTGGAAAAAGGTCGTGTTACTATGAATAGGGAGCCTCATAACTATAGAATCGAGTGTGGAAGTGTTCTGAATAACGAATGGCGAAACGGGGGTATTGGCGGATTCGCTCTCTTCCTAACTTCAAGTCAGACTCTCTTCTTTAGCGTACGCTCATGAAACGAGAGCTAAAATGGCTACCGTGGAGATCCCTACCTTTTCCCCTTCCCTGCTCCCCCTACCCCCCCCCCCCTACCCGTACCCCATCTTCCTCCACGCTCCGCCTCACGGGAGATATGTGGAGGAGATACTGTCTAACGTTGGAACTAGATTCTTATCCTAATTACGCCCCGAGACCGACTAACAATCCCATCTATTGATATCCGTGTCGCTTCTTCAGACGTAGAGAAAGCCTCTGAAACACCCAACTTCCGACGGCCCCGTATTCACAAAGCTGATTTAATTCATTTAGAAATAGATGTTTGGGTTGCCCGCGCAGGAAATGATTTAGATAATTATAAACTCCCCATTTCCAACGGGAAGGGAGAACGCGAAACATTAACAGAATCGGATTATACATAATTTATTTTATCGCACAATAAATTGATTTTACATAATTAGGAGAGTATGGTAATGCCATGTTGGAGGTCCACATCTTTTTAATCAGTGGGTTTATTGCTGCGAGACGGCGCGGCAGGTTGATGATAACATCAAACACAGTGAATGGGGCTGAACTATTGGTTTGCGGCGCGCAGTAATCCTATACATATTTCTGATTAATCTGAAACGCCAAGAGCATCGACCTCAACATAACCTTTATCCAGTAATTTCCAGTCTGTTGAATATAGGGCGGTTTCTTTAGTTGAATGTTACTGCTGTCAACGAGGGCATTGACAGATACAAACACATCACAACATTACATATATAATTGCAAAAACAATCTGAATATGTGATTTGAGAAGAGTGGTTGTTTCTGACTTTCCAACAGGGTAACAAAATGTTCATCTAATGTGCGTGTTATATTATGCTAACCGTCTACCTGTCCTGAAATGAGATAATCTAATTAAACACATAGAGGTGGCGAATGAGGAATCTGAAGCAATCACCATTTCGTTCTCTCCCAGAGTGGTCACTGCGTGCATAAAGGCGAGACGGGGTATGACGTCCAAGATCTAATGAATTTTCCGCTGCCTTGTTCGCCGCCGGCTGCAATCCAAGACGCTTTTGAGTTTCACCGAACACTACAGGTGTCTTCTAATTGTCTCAGGCAAAATGAAGCATCTATCGGACAGGGCCGTGCAACAACCTAGTTTAAGGGGGAGGGGGGGGGGGGTAGGAACCTCTTTATGTCCAAGAAACTACTTCTCTATTGAATATGTGTGTAGTTTACAGCGCCTCAATGGCGCATAAAGAATTTTTTCAATTGATGGCATGCCCAATGCTGCAATGTCGTATGAGCACATAATTATTTAAAAGAACTTGCAAGTCAAACCCACGAATCTGATAACGAACATCTATGCATAAATGTGAACACTTCCTGATGGCGTGAAAAGAACGTCACTATCATGACTCTTGTATTGATGACGATATAATGCATTCTTGACAATCAATGAAAATATGTCTCTGTACTGATTTGGGTCTTTTACCTTGTTTGAATGAATAATGCAACCACTCAGTCATATTTATCGCACGACACACAATGAATCTGTCACAGTGTGGAAGCGGTGACAAATTGGTATTTTATTCGATACGAACATAAACATGATAATTTTTCATGAATGAGTTCTTTCTTGTTATATTCAAAGTTACCGATGACAATAACAAAGCAGGTTAGTAATCCATGACCAACCAGAAATGTTAGCCTTTTCTTTAACAGATTATTTTGCATATTCTCTAGCACTGATAAATGTTCTTATCAACCCTTACTGTGCCGGATAAACGTGTGCTCTATGTGAATCATGTGAATTACTTCTGAAAAGTCATATGGAGTACTGAAGGAGTTAAGAGTCTACAACATTGATTTCTCCCTTGAACATGTTGAATATACCATCTACATGCTCATTGTGCAACGCTTATTAAATTTGTGGATTAGTCTTGAGACGTAGACATGCCTCTAGGGGATGATCACATCGGTTTATCTTACAGGTTATTCGATACAGCATTATGGCTATTCAATTTTTTTTTTCTAAAATAGATTTTTAGAAAATCCTTTAAGCCCTCTCGAATAAGTTACTGTCGCATTTGTCATGTGATATACGTGCAATCATTATCTAAAATAGGATTACGGGAATGCGGGGAGAACAGGATCAAATAATCACCCAGATTGAACGTGCCCGTACATTATTGGCAAGGTCGATGACATGCTAGCCGATGAACAAGAAACATGAAATAGAACCAATCAAAATGAACGAATATTAATTTAGAAAATATATTGTAGTTTTTTATCCTCAGCAATGGTCTGGTACCTCAATGATCAATACCGCATCGCCAGTGATTATTAAAAAAAACTTATCTGCTTAGATTGTTTTGTCATCCGAGCTGTCTCATTTCTTATTAAATCTCATATGCCTCATTTTGTGTAATCAGCATGCACACTGACACGTGCACCTACTCAATATCGTCATATTAATTCTAGTGTATCTTAATACCACGGGATGACAGTTTGTTCCGCCCAATACCCTCCATCGGAGGCGAGAAATGCACAACCTCATTAACATCATTCAAATAATGAACGACCTGCGCCCCGCAAAATTGGATAGTAGCAAACATCGCATGCTGTTTGATGCGGCGCCGATTCTATTGATTCAAGGCACATCTTCCTCTTCCCCATACACTGTCATGAGCATGATTTATCTTAGTTGTTTTGACAGATTAGTTTGTCTGCGGACGGCAGTCGCGTGCAACGGATGAACACCGTGAAAAAACAAGTAGCTTGCGCGCGCCCAAAGTTCAGCAGCTACAGTTGGTTGATACAAGAACAATATGGTTGTGTGCCATGTATCTCGTGTTTTTGTTGACACTGGTAGTGACTGGGCAATACTGAATGGGTAATGCAATTACAAACTTTGATACGTGACTGATTACTTCTTCTACTCTTTCTGTTACTATTACTATGGTGACGATTATTAAATCTTGTACTGCAACTACGGCAACTGCTTCTATTCTATGTTAATTGTTAAAATAATTATTGGTCTCATTATCAGGGGTTATTATTACTGCTAGTAAAACTGCACATACTTGTTTTAAAATCAATATAGTAGTGGTACTAAGTAGTAGTGAAAAGTTTGACACTTTTAAACAACTGTTAATTATTCAATATAAGATCTCATTAGATATTCACCGGGTTATATTGATGAAATGTCACAAATCCTGCTGCTAAAAAGTTGATATCCCCTGACTTAATGTTGTGTCAATTGCAGCTTGATTCGAGTTATAACTTATTCTTTAAAATCAAAAGTGTCAACATTTTTTTAACACTTAGTTCGACTACTACTACCTCTACTACTGCTGTTGTTGCTGCTACTACTTACTTTACTTCTCTTGCGACTATTACTACTACTACTTCTACTAATCTACTACTACTACTACTACTACTACTACTACTACTACTACTACTTCTACTACTATTACTACTACTATTACTACTACTACTATTACTACTACTACTACTACTACTACTACTACTACTACTATTACTACTACTACTACTTCTACTACTCCTACTACTATATACTACTGCTACTTTTTGGGGTACTTTTACTATTATCACTATTGCTTTTCTTCGTATTCTTCGTAATATTGTTGTGATAAATGAACAGCGCACAGGAATCGCCGTTCAGTCTCTTGATGTGGTGTAAAATGTGTTGATGGAAACATACCATCCTGTCCTCGTTAATGAGTAACTCAAAGGCCATCGCAGGCGACACCATTTTGCCACGACCATGCAGTCGACAGGGCCTACGCCTGGAAAAGTGACGTCATCTTCTTGTACAAATCAAACGGCGATTCAGCGTACGGATAATCACATCATGAAGTCTGCGGTGGCCTCCACTGACTGGAGATAACGGAACGACAAGGGAAAATCGCGCGAATAAAGGACAAGAAAACAAGTGCAATGTAAGGCCAAAGGAATATGATATTTAAAATGTAAATCTCTTCAACCAATCACCGAATCCAATCAACTCAGTTAATCTTAAATTGGGCTGCACAAGATTGACTATCGCTCATGTCTAGCATACTAATCACGGCAGAACGTGATAAGGATGGAATATGGCAATAAGTCAGGATATTGAATGGGTTCGCATGCATCCATAAGCAAATTGCCATTATGAATGATCATTTATCCTTTGAAGTACATTGACATTAACATTGAAGTTCTCTGATGAATATGGTATGCTACTAATATGTTGCACTAATATGCCACTCATGTAATATGGTATATTTATGATAAGAAAAGGTAATATGTGCCGGTCACTAGTAATTTTTAGGTTTATAGCCCTCCCAAGGCAGGATGGTTAAACTTTGTCATGACCTTTTGACCAATCAGAAGAATAAGGCATTGGAAAAATATCCTCGTTCCCTGACCTGACTAGTTCACAAAAAAATAAACATTAATATTCTAACCTGAAACCCCCAAAGTGGCCAACGATGAGCTCAAACTTGATTGAGGCGTGCCCGACATTATGAATATTTAATGTATACAAGCGGAAAAATACGAATAGTATTGCCTGGCAGAACTATCTGACTACAGTGCGTAATTGCTTTGCAATAGTAGCTACCTGTTCAAAGGTTGGGAAATACATACTGGCGTTGAACACCACTATCATTTACAGACGTTATGAATATTAGACAATTTAAAATGATCATTGAAACGCACACATACTGGAAACATGCATGCAGTCCATGGCTTCATTTCATTTACGGTTACCTGGAACTCACGAGTAACATGACTAATGTGACATTGAAGTGGATCGTGCATTAAAAGATTTTCGTTTATGATCTCACCACTTTACTACTGTCAGCCGAACAGTACATGTGCTTTGGTATCGCTTTGTGAATACACCATGTATGCAGTAGTAGTACAATAATCATTCTGTACTGTATACACGAAAGTATATAGGTCTTTAAATACATCGTGAGCTTAACAACACAAGAAAATGACAAATGTTAATGAGGTAATGTTTATAATAGCTTCCTGAAATATCGATTTTCTTGGACTTTCATGGTTCCTCATTTTTGTATATCAACAATAGAACTGTATCATGTCAAGAATTGCATTAGTGCCAAGATTATGTGATTCAATGGAATTTGGATGAAGTTGGTGAGTCCAGGTAATTGCTTTAAACGGAGGACCATGAACTTACAATATGAGTGTGTGTGTGTGTGTGGGGGGGGGGGGGGGAGGGGGGAATTATTGTGCCACTTCCGATTCAAATATGTACAGGGAATTGCGTTATAAAAATACGCGTAAACGAATGTACGGGACAGGACAATTGCAAATTCACCGGGACAGTTTTGGAAGCTGGCAGAATATGTACATCTCTTCTCTAAGAGTTTTGTTTGGAAGGCACTCTTATCCCTGAACATGACGCGATCAAATGCCGGAGAGATAACCCCGCGTCATAGCACCTGGAGAGGAGTCGGCCAGGATGCCTGCTTGATGTGAGCTGACCTTTATCAAGCGACCGGGGTAGCCCGCCCCTCTTTGACAATCAGAGGTACATTTTGACAAGAGAGAGCGGGGATGGGGATGGGGGGTGGGGGGGGGGGGGGTGTAAGTGTGTGTATGAAACAGGCCCCAGATAGCGCCACACGACCGAAGAAGGGAAAGCCACGATGTGACAACTTAAATCGGGTGTCGACTTTGCTTAGCGAGGGGCGCCCGCTGAGTCAAATTTCCTCTCATATCGGCAGAGTTTGAAACATGACCTTGACAAGGGACTGACATGAGACCCTCAAGACAACATGGCGGCTACGAAAATATATAAATGCTCTCCTGACAGTTGACTTGTTTTTTGGTAATAACAGAAGCTTGGGCTCACCACTGCATGAACACCGCTCAGCATTTCAGCCCATCCTTAGCTGACCTGTTGTAGCAACGCAACATGGCTACAGTGCTGGAACATGTTCACATCGACTTGGCAACATCATAATGCTGCAATAAATATATGATGAGTTTGATGATATAGCCTTATCATGAAAATTGACGCAAGTTTCATCGTCTAACTGTCCATTCACATGGGAACGGCTTATCTATACCACTTGTGTAATAACGATGTTGTTTGGCCGTTTCAACTTTTTCTTACCTTCAGCGAAACTGCTTTCTAACTGCGGAGGCATTCTTTAAATGCGCATGCGCAGCGGTACTCATGGCATCTCCAAAAGAGAAGAAGAATAGCAATTGTATCGAAGTGAGAAAGTGGGATGTTACATAAACTAATTGTGAAGTTTGGAACATCTCCTTTCCTGTTGAATGAGGGACTGGGGGCTTATAATTACGCCATGATAATGGTCATACATATTCTGAACAAATCACTGTGCACAGCTCACTGATTATGTAAATGCCAATAGGGATCTATGGGGGGGGGGGGGGGTACAGCTATATTCAAGTAATACAATCCTGCAATTGAACGATTGCCACTAACAAGATAAAATCCTGATAGAAGACTAGAGGATCGAATTATGCTGACTGACCTTCCATTGAGTCGATGGGACTCCAATTCCAGTCCATTTCACAGGTCTCTGATTCCCCCGAGCTTTGCGGGTCTTCAATCATTGAGGAGATGTCCATGGTGATATACGGGGTGTCGCTTACCCCTGCGGCCGTGCTGAAAAGGAGTGACGTTGAACTAAGTGATTTTAACTACGCACATAATAATCAGGCATATTGTACAATATAGTGCAACGGACTCGCGAATCGGAGCTTAGGCGTTGCGCACTTTTAAATACGGGTGTGTCGGGAGAGGTACTTTTACCACGTGACCTTCGGAAATGCTTTTTTTTATCCCTTGTACGCCAGACAACCTGTCGCCCTATGGGAATTGTGTGTAGTAATTTTGAAAATGCGCATGTTGCGCATTGTGAGTTAATGTGCTTAGCATGATATCCCTTACTTCTCTAACCATCTATTTTACACTACATGTATACGCCAACTTTTTGAAAGTACGCTTATAACCGAGGTCTAGTGCTAACAATATTCCACCAAAAACATCGAGTAAAATTGAGTAATGACTACAGGGTATCAATCACCAAAGACTAGATTTACCCTGCATAAATAATCATTTTTCGATTGAAGGGGACTACAATCCACCCAACCCTATGTGTGTCAGACTAAATGCTTCTCAATGAGATTAGTGTGTATAAGTTGTGAAAAATGGGCATAAGTGACAAATCAACAGTTAATCATTTCCATCGATCATATTCATTGATCATATTCCTTGTGAAAAGTCTGCATGAAATGCACACTGAATTACTTACGCAACTGCTCAATCACAATGTACTATGATTACTCAGTAGGCTCCTCGAGTTTATATATTTTTTTTACTTTCATCCACCAAGGCACCCCTAGCATAATGAGAGCTAGTTGGCAAGTTCAATTTCGAATTTTCCAGGCTATTGCGTCTTGTTGAACTTGATTAGAGTGAAAAGGGGTCCTGATAGGGCAACGTTGAAAGACTGTACATAGGAGGCTTCGGAGTGGTGTGTGTGTGTGTGTGTGTGTGTGTGTTTGTGTGCGTGCGTGTGTGTGTGTGTGTGTGTCTGTGTGCTTGTGCTTGTGCTTGATTGTTGGTACTATGTTGGTACTTGTTGGGTCTATATATGATTTTCTGTAGGAGGCTTCGGGGTAGTGTGTACGTGTGTGTGTGTGTGTGTGTGTGTGTGTGTGCGTGCGTGTGTGTGTGTGTGTGTGTGTGCGTGCGTGTGTGTGTGTGTGTGTGTGTGCGTGTGTGTTTGTGCGCGTGTGTGTGTGTGTGCGTGGATGTGTATATATGATTGTCTGCACATGCATGGGTTTCGTGCATGGGTGTATATAGGTGCATGCATGTTTATTCTTTTTAAGGTAAAGATGTAACAATATCGCCGGATATAATGTAATTTTCGTCAATGCAATCAATCTAAAAGTAATGACAGGGATACCTTTTAATGTAGGTCAGACAGAGGCCGTGTCTAATAAACCACGTGAACCCTTTTACCTTGCTTTGTTGATCTAGGAATAAGGTGAAATAGTCTAATATAGTGAAAATACAGGTTATTGATCCATAAAGTGTAAATGATTTAATATGGAGTGAAAATAAAGGTAATTGATCCATTGATAAAGTGTAAATATGTGAATGTGAAGTAAAAATGGGGATTATTGATCCATGAATAAGGTAAAATAGTTTGAATATGGAGTGAAAATATGGGTTATGTCAATTTCATATAATTTAACTGTTCATCATATTACAGCAGTTATGTGATTTTTGGGTTTGTAGTTCACTTTGCATATACGTTATGCTTTTAAATAAACGATGAGAGAGAGGCAGAGAAGGAGAGAGAGAGAGAGAGAGAGGGGGGGGGGGGGATAGAGAAAGAGATACACACGCACACACGTATATACCCAGAAACCGGCTCAACGCGTCTCCCACTTTTGGATGCACTCTCCTGTGAGATGTTTAAGTCATGTCACGAAAAACAGTCCCTTGAAACATCCCCTTTTAATGTACTTTGAGCAAACGGAGTCATTGATTTCTAGTTTGCTTATTCATACAAAGGGTCACTGTAGCGGATGTAGATGCTCATCTTCGTTTCTCAGAAAGGAATCAACATCCACTCTATATCCGATGTTCTGTTGAGCAGATAAAAGGTAACGAAAAGCTGCTCACATGGAGACGGAGACGGTATTGTTGCCTATAGACCTAAATGTATTCCTCTGGTATTGCGATTGTGTAAATATATAAGTTGTCTGTGTAAAAAGAGATTACAGTGAATGATACAGGTGGATGCAGATGTGATGTTTTAATGATACAACGGGATATATTATGTAGGGCATCAGTGCTTCTGTTAGTGAGAAAAACCTCTTGGCGTTATCTCTTCCGATCTGGTTTCACTCTGTTGCTGTGACTTCGCGGAATCACTCAGTGCTATACACATCACAAGGGCCAGCGGCAATAAGATGGCATTGTGTTACTCTCGGATGTGACGTAATTTTGTTGGTTTGTGAGCAATCCTCATATCGCTTGGAGTATTCGTTGATGCGTCTTCATTTATCAGGACAGAGAGGTATAATCGTAAACTACTAAGTAGAAGCACCGTTTACAATCATAGTGACCCGTATTCACATCGGTGGTTTAACCATGGACTTGCTATGGTTTAACTTAAACCGCGTACTAAACCTAGACTAACCTAATGGGGCGAAACATAAAAACTCGGATGCTGTCACAAAATCGTTGATTCTTATCACTCACAAAAATTATTTCAATCATTTACCGTAATTATAATTATTATGTGGACAAACTTAATCAGCATAGGACAATATCAACGACATAGAAGCAATTATGATATTTCATGTTTCTTTACTTCGCGTCCCATAAATTCAGTCCAGCGATGGATGATGGTATGTGTATGCATATGTGTGGATGCGCGCTTTAATCATTCTCGTTCATCTTTTCAAATCTTTAGTTCGACATCAAACCTTGATATTACAGTAGTTGACCTGCAAAGGCTGTAAGTTGTCAGTTTCATGGGAAAGATGTAAGTAGGGGTTAATGTAATGCGCATGTTTTTAGTTAATATGGACAATGCCATGAAGCGATTGCATCGCATTAAAAATCAGTGAGCTGTCAGCGGTCAGCAGCTCGTATGTGTGTGAAGCGTCTCTAATAACATCAACAGAGAAAATAAGCCGTAATCAGTTACACTCTATCACTCTCCATCCTCAAAAATGTGGGTGGAAAAATAATATGATCTCATCTCTATTCAGTCCTGAAGATTGAATAAAAGAGGCGTGATCGCTCGATACCGCCAGTGAGTTCATTGCCTGCCAGTGACCAATGGCGGGAAATAATGGCGGGAAATGACTGGAGGCTCCCGCAGCGTCGCCACCACCTGTTCAGGCTGGCATGGCGTGCCGTAGAGCCAAGGCGCACAACATACTGGGAGAACATTGACCAGCCAGGCAAGAACGCGCGATGGTGAGACATTAGCAGCACCCATTTCATCGGTTGAGCCGTTCTTTTAGGATGAGAGAGAATTTAAACGCGAACATGGACGTGTTATTCTTTAAGATCGGCAGGAACACCCAGCCTTTGTCCACCCAAAATCGTGTCGATCTTATGGTGGATATAAGCTTACACAAAGATGTAGCCTAAACCATAAAAACGATGGATACAAATTGGTTTATACTTCCCGAAGTGGTGATGTACGGTCGAGCGACAAGGATGTTTCCATTACATGGCGACAATGGTAATCATGGTAATTGATGACTAAGAGTTGGAAATGAAAGTGAATGGATGTCATTTACCCGGTTATTAAATTGCTTATTTCTATCACAAGAAGGTATCTGTCTTCCGATGTGCTTTAACATAATTCATTGAGGAATGGGCTTACATGGTCTCGAGAAAAGGATTAGGGAGATAAACATATGAAGACAAGACAAGAGAACATCTCAGAGAAATAGGACATAATTATAAATGGAGAGATATTGATCATTTGAATATCATTCCAAACGAACTTACGGACATAATACAATACAAAATGTATTCTATATCACAAAGTAGGATAGTTTTGAATATTGTTACTAAATCACTAAATTGCATAGCCTTGGAAAGAAGTATAGTGCTGATAAATAATCGTCACCAGATTACTCATTATATTTTTAAATGTAATATGACCGACCATGACTCTATCGACCTAATGCTTTATTATCCTCTGGTATATGTTGTACCTTTGAGTTCTGTCGCTTGTGTTCTTCATCGTTCACTCACCATAATAGTGCATACATATATGTGAATAAATACATAAGTTGAAAAGCTACATGATAGCATAACATCATATATATCGTAGTTGTAAAGTGGTATGCATCGTGGCCATATATCTGGAACTCGTTTTTGATAAACCAAACCTAAAAGCTGTATTTTAGGGCTATTGACTGCGATTCTATTATATAAATTCTTAATAAGATTACCTAGTTTATTGAATCAGGAAGGTGTTAGAACTGGAGTCGGAACGAAGAGTAATTTATTCATATACCAGTCGCGATCATTGATACCACAATAGAATATTTTACGCGTTTGGTTCTTTGATCCAGTGATGACCGCCGCCAAATATGCAAGACAAATATTGGATGCATTTAGAGGAATATACAATCTGCATGCGCAGAAGATTTCAGAACCACTTCATGTACTGAAGTACATGTGCAGTAGTAGTACATCTTATAATGATACGAATCTGTGAATTTCAGATTATATTGTTGCGTCGTTTTTGTGATAAATCAAGAATACTGTAGAAAACATGTCAGAAAAATGCCTCAATATCGCACATTGGGCAATCATATTTCCTTACAAATATCTTGTAAATCGTTTATTGAGTGTTTCACCTTCCATGGAAACAACGTCGATTTCGTGTCCGGAGATGTCCGAAAACGTTACGGACCAAATTCTTTCTACAATTTTATCAAAATTTCCCTTCGCTCACCTCCAAACTAATTCCCAGTGTGTGTAATAAGATCAGCTATGAACTCCCAGCGAAGGCTGAACGGTTGACATATTTCTCAAAACAGATTTTCTTTTGTTATTCAGAGGAAGGCACTGCCTCATTAGAAATACAGCGTATTGTTTAAAACACCTGAATGTCTTGAATTTTTATGAGGCGGTGGTCATCATGGATCAAAGGAAGTCTATCCGAGCGCAGTCCATCCATGATAGGTCCATGATTGAATCAAGATTGACGTTCACAATTTGGTTGTATTACAAATTTCATTATCTATTTACCAGGGCATTCTAACGAAAAACCTTGAGCTCTTGTTGTTTCCCTGATCCACCGACTATACACCATTGTTTTGACTGGTCTACCAGTGACTGAATTTTGCATTTTACAGTGTCTCTTGTCGGGTGGCTGTTGTGTGTTATTGTTTAACAATCGTAAATACATTTGATAGTGACTTATTAACTCAACAGTTTCGTTTCAATCCGTGACGAGGCTTCGCTCCACTACATATCCACTCTGCATAAGCTCTATAATTGCTGCATCTAATTCTAGGATTTGGTATGCAGTACCCCGTGACGGGTGGTTATTTTGTTTAATCATGAAGCAAACGTGACCTACAATACTCTTTATTGTTTATATCGCATGTATTCAAATATTCATATCTTCCTTGAGTTTAAGCCGTGACAAGGCAATTGTTTACATTGCATTCATTCAAGAGATGTATTGTTTATATGTACAATTGTTTGTAGTGTTGCATTTGTGTTGAATTGATGAATAACCATATGGAAAGGGAACAAAAAGTGGAAAACAGATCCCTAAACTAAAAAATTGTGAATATTGCATGACCTTCAGTTGTTAATGATGCAATGCCCCCTTCACATTTATAATCATCTAATTCACAATTAACGGCAATTTGTTCGGGAACTGGCTGCAGTCCAACATGTCCAAGGCTGTCTTTCTGCTGGACGTAATATAAACAAGTAGGCCTGCACTTGAGCGTGACAAAAAGGTTAAAGCTAATGAAACAAACATGAAAATATTGCTAACTCTTGCCAAGATTCTGAACAGGAAGTTTACTACCATGTACATGAAACAAATACAAACCATGAGAGCAGACAATGCCGTTATAAATTTATTTTAATGTCTACCTGAAATTAAATTTCTCTCATAAATGAGGTACATGAATGTGCATAAAGTTTCCATCGTGAATAAGTTCCAATTTAAGGAGGCTGTAATTCCATAAATTATGTGTACTAGTTTCAATTCGTCATTGTCAACATTTGATATTAAACACAATCTAACAAAAATGTTTTTCGAACCAATTCTACAGATTGTGGTATGATTCGATATACGTCATCAATAGTATGACTGGTTTCCTTCTAGGATAACCGTTGCTTACCCTCAATGTATGTACTCTACACGTAGGTCTACGCTATAGACATGACAGTATTTCATCGTTCGATCAACAGATAACCCCGTTTATTCGACTTGATTGTTATCGCAGTCAGAGAACGGATGACTTGTAAATGATATGCACATTATTCATAAGGCAGTGATAAATTCAGAACTTATTCTCAATAATTGTGTAAATCTAAAAATACGCTATGATTGACATCACGGATGTAAACTAGCGCTTTGACAGAATATCATAGATGATCTATGCATTTGACATATATAACAAATTAGCCAATGCATATCAAATATATGTTCTTATCATGGCTTGTATCAAAAGAGAGAAGTTCTAAAAGAAGACCGATTATATTTAAAATTGCGTTGTTAAATTCTAGAGTTTCACGGTAACCCACGAATTTATTATATACTGTACATATATAATGACTTTCATAATTACAGTGACTGAGGGGGCAATATATAAATATTGCGAGTCAGGGACAATCTATAAATATTGTCAGAGATAGCTTCAAAGCTGCGCACAAATTAGTCACAGAGGCACAACAACTCATGTCCCGTGAGTCGACCTATACTGGAGAAAGAACCAAAAACGGCCTCTTTTATATTCAGTTCCGACCATTCAGTTCCGATTAAGAATCCGCGCGTGGCCAGGTCGACTCGCACAATTTCATCACGTGTCATAGGGAAAGCATGGCAAATAATGTTGTCTGTGTGCAGGAGTGCGTGTGAAACGGTAAGTACATGAAGTAGTTAATTAACGCATCTTTGTGGACTTAAACCCTTTGGCCCGTGTTCTGAACAAAGGTTTAACGAAAACAGTGTACTAAACCTGGACTAACTTTATAGGGGGGGGGGGGGGGGGGGGAGTGGAAGTTCCACCCAACCCTTCCTTTTTCCTTCATCCACACCCATGTCCATACGGCGTGGTGGACACGTATCAATATGACCTCACAACTGCTCATGAGGTATGTTACCATGGTTACGACCCTTCCGTGTTTGAAGACAGTGTGAACATCTGTGCTAATGTATAGGCGCACCTGCCGTGTCATGAAAGGAGCCGTCCCGCACCTGCGATAACTATTACTATTTTATTCATGTGAGGTTTCCACTCCAAAACCGGGCCCTGAGCTCATACAACATCCGTAACTACCAGTCAAACATTGGTGTGATCATGGTTATACCATGGACCTATCATGGATGGACTGCGCTCGGATAGACTTCCTTTGATCCATGATGACCACCGCCTCATAAAAATTCAAGACATTCAGGTGTTTTAAACAATACGCTGTATTTCTAATGAGGCAGTGCCTTCCTCTGAATAACAAAAGAAAATCTGTTTTGAGAAATATGTCAACCGTTCAGCCTTCGCTGGGAGTTCATAGCTGATCTTATTACACACACTGGGAATTAGTTTGGAGGTGAGCGAAGGGAAATTTTGATAAAATTGTAGAAAGAATTTGGTCCGTAACGTTTTCGGACATCTCCGGACACGAAATCGACGTTGTTTCCATGGAAGGTGAAACACTCAATAAACGATTTACAAGATATTTGTAAGGAAATATGATTGCCCAATGTGCGATATTGAGGCATTTTTCTGACATGTTTTCTACAGTATTCTTGATTTATCACAAAAACGACGCAACAATATAATCTGAAATTCACAGATTCGTATCATTATAAGATGTACTACTACTGCACATGTACTTCAGTACATGAAGTGGTTCTGAAATCTTCTGCGCATGCAGATTGTATATTCCTCTAAATGTATCCAATATTTGTCTTGCATATTTGGCGGCGGTCATCACTGGATCAAAGAACCAAACGCGTAAAATATTCTATTGTGGTATCAATGATCGCGACTGGTATATGAATTATACTGAACGTAAAATTGAGTGCGTGTCACATTTAATGTTGGGTAAATCCGTTTCACCCTTGGTTTCCTGTCAACCTGAGACATGCATGCTTTGTGGCGCACGTGAAAATTGGACAGACAAGAGCAGGTGAGATATGACTTGCGAGAGGAAGTGGTATTCTGAAGGTACATTCTTGACGGAATGAGAGTAGGGGAGCGCCGGGAGAAACGGTATGAGCGATGCCACCGCCAGCACATGAAAGACAACGGTTTCATCACGTTTGCCACCATGAGGTAGTGCTGGAAAAGTAGATGGCGGTTGTCCGACAGAAATGTATCCAGGGAAAGAAACTCGCCATTGAACATGTTGAAGAATGTAACATACAACGTGTACAAGCTTTGATACAGTGCATCAGAATGTAGAATACGTGTTTTCTAAAGGCACATTAACCCTTTCAGTGTTTTAATTGACATGGGATTATAATGCCGATTGCCGTCGTCTGTACATGAACACATAAGTATGATATCAATGTTTAACATATTCTTCGTGTGATTACCTAATACATATACACCATATCTTAATAATATCAGTACTTCATTGGATAGCGGTCATGGAATAGTTTTAATAATACACCGATGTTAAACGTACCATCGTTTTGCAGGCCAAATAATTTCATAACAAAACACGGATAATGGATATATCCAGTTTTGAAAATAGTCAACGCGTCACCATTATCAAAATAATAATTATGTAACATTATTCGTACCCTCCTGTACGTCATACCATGGTGATAATGTCACATGTTTAGATAAGGGCACATTAAACAAACAAGGGCTACGACTAATACAGCCACATGATATATCCATTTCGAAAAGGCGCAAACATTCCTGTCAAGATAAATAATTACATCAGATGTTAATTAGATTGCCCTTTGTAGCACTTCAGGGGGAAAATAAATGACGAAAACGTATATTTGTGTAATCGATTCGGCTCGGATTTTTAATGAAAATCGGTTGCCCGAGTTTTCATTGCTGATTAATGTGATGGAGTGTTTATGCGCCTTCGCGTTCTGAGAAAAGAATTACTTAGCAGTAAAGAGTTAAAGGAAATTAATATCAATCCTAATGTCAGGTTCTTTTCATACCACGAAGTCTCGTCTATATGTTAATGAGGATTCATGCCGGTGAAACATTCATCATTGTCTTTGATTATTAGCTTGTAGCTAGGAAATCAAGTTTGAGAAGAAAATAGGGCAAAGTTTTTAAAGACGTTCCAGAGCAGCATATTGCCGAACGGTTTTGTCTAAGAAGTAGAGACAGATTAAGAACGAGGAGGAAGTAAAATGAAGAAAAAGGGGATGGGGAAACATGGATAGAAAAATAAAGAGAAGGAGGATCAGAGCGAGATGAGGTACATTGCCCCTCAAATATAAACCATATCCGATGGGTAGGTTATTGCATCTATCCATCAAACCCGTGATGCTAAACCGACGTCTTTGCGGGATGTCATTCGATGTCTTCCTCGCCTTCAACAACTGGCTGAACTTGATGTATCACTGTCTCTCTCAGTCGATCACTGACTCTTCAGTCGATCCTCTTAGCTTCCTGTATAATCCGTAAACGGATACATTTCAAATAGAAGGCAATGGAAGGTGTTGTGTGGAAAGACCATACTGTGGTGTGTTAGATGGAGAGAGAGGGAGAGAGAGAGAGAGAGAGAGAGAGAGATTAACAACGATAGTGGAGAAGAAAGTCAAAGAGGGGGATAGAAGACAGAGAGAGAGAAGGGGGGGGGGGTGGTCCTTACGTGAGAGTGGAAAAGCTGATATATACATCCCTTGAGATTATACTGTATAATAGGGATGGGAAACAAGAGAAAGACATTAAGTAAGTAAGAAAGAAAGACAGACAGGCAGAGAGAGGTGAGAGAGAGAGAGAGAGAGAGAGAGAGAGAAGGAGAAGGAGAAAGAGAGAGGGGTGAAGGTGTGGAGGAGACGGGGTGGTGCTAAGCCCTCAGCATAGGTTCCAGGCTGTGTGCTGACATTTTCTTCCATCATGCAATATCAGCTCAGGCTCTGCCACAAACGGAAGATAGAAGAGCAAATGGTACTTTACCAAGTACTTGTTTGTAATTGCATGACACCGTACAGTTGTCAATACACATCTTAGAACCATGTGGAAAAGAGGGAGGATAAGGAGGAAGAGACGTAGTTTTAACAGCCCAAGGGAAACAAGAACGGACAATGGATATTGCAGTGATCAATCCTCCCTGAAGTTGACATTGTCGGTTCAGTCTTTTAGCAGGTAAGTACGAAATGCACACTGATCGTATTCAATATACACCCACCAGCAGAGAAATCACTGCACTTCTGCGCAGGTGCGTCTGCGTTCATTACAATCGACACTGTAATCTGACAGGTTCCGCAACCGGGAGTGCAGACATTGTCACCAGTTTTCACGACTATGATTGTGACTGTGACATGGAATCTGTATGTCCTTTTTGAACATCCAGGTGAGTGTGATGCGCTCGTGTATGCGTCGTTTAATTTGAAATAGCAGCTGTCATTCATAACCACAGCCATAGTCTTGACAATCTAAAACTCTAATATGATAAATCGAGTAAATGCCTCAACAAAATCAACTGATGTTCAGAAGTTAAGAATTGTACGAAATGGAGAAAGTACAACTACATGTGATGATTGTGAAATTGCTTCTGAATTCAATCAATTCTTTGTAAGTGTAGGACCAAATCTAGCAGATGAAATACCAGTAATCGATACAGATTGTACATCGTATTTGGGGTCTAAGCAAAATAGGTCATTATTTTGGAAGCCAGTGACAGAAAATGAAATGTTAAATCACCTACATGCTACCGATATGAGGAAAGCATGTGGGTATGATATGCTGCCTGCACGACTCGTAAAAGATGCTGCAGTTTATATAACGACACCATTGACTCACATTATCAATTTATCATTACAAGAAGGCAAATTTCCTGATGCTTTAAAGATAGCTAAAGTAATACCTGTTTACAAAAAAGGGTCCAAAGAAGTTCCAGGAAATTATAGGCCAATCTCAATATTGCCAGTTTTAGGGAAAATTTTTGAAAAGATTGTTAATAATAGGTTAATGGATTTTTTAGAAGTTAACAATATTTTGCAGCAACATCAATATGGCTTTCGTAAAAATTATAGTACAAAGTTATCGATTATCAATTTAACAAATACCCTTTTGAAATCACTGGATGATGGGAAAATCACACTCGGGCTCTTTATTGATTTTCAGAAGGCATTCGATACCATAAACCACAACATTCTCCTAAGAAAGCTATCACACTATGGAATACGTGGTGTCGCTTTACAATGGTTTGCAGACTACCTTTGCAACAGACATCAGTTTGTGAAATACAAAGATACAATGTCATCTAATTTGAATATATCATGTGGAGTCCCGCAAGGATCAGTGCTGGGACCAACACTCTTTTTGATTTATATTAATGACTTGCCTAATTCCACTCAGTACTTTAATTTCAGATTGTTTGCTGACGATTCAAATCTGTTCCACACTTTTGAGGTGGGCAAAGCGGAGATTGATATGCACTTAGTTAATACGCATTTGGAAAAAGTCCAGACATGGTGTTATGCTAACAAGGTCACAATCAACCTAAAGAAAACTAGTTACATGTTGATAAGAAGTAGAAGACGATCTGTGAAGGTTAACGGTGCTCTTGAAATATCTGGCTCAGAAATATCTGAGGTAAATATGGCCTCATTTGTAGGACTTCAAATTGATAATCACCTTACATGGGGAGAACATATCAAAATGGTTAATAAGAATGTTCGTAAAAAGGTTGGTATTTTATTCAGACTCAGGCATTTTGTCCCACAGAATGTATTATTGATGTTGTATCAGGGGTTAATACAGCCACACCTTTCATATGGCATTGAAGTGTGGGGAAGTACCTACGAGACTAACTTAAAATGCATATTGTATTCCCAAAAGATGGCAATGAGAGCAATTACCTTTAGTTCATGGAGAACTCATTCAAGACCTTTGTTCCACAAGTTAAAGATACTGGATGTTTACAATCTACACTTCTTGTCGGTTTCAACTTTTGTATATGATTTAGTTAATAACAACCTTCCTCACACTCTAATACAATATTGTCAAGTGATAGATCACAGGTTTGCCACTAGAGGAAAAGATCAGGGACAGCTATATATACCTAAGTGTAAAACAACACAAGGCCAATTTTCAATATCTTACATTGGAGTAAAATTATGGAATCGTATCCCAAAAGACATTAGAGAAATGAAAACTAGAGTTGCTTTCCGAAAGCTGCTAATGAAGTATTTAATGGAGCTTTCAGTTTCAACAGGAAACTGTTAAATTGTCGCTTGTTGTGTTTCCCATTTGTGTGGAAAACAAGATTGTATGAGATGTCTAGATTATTCTTCTTTTTCTTTTAATTTTTACAGCAGTATGACTTAAAGTAGTTGTCAAGTATAGTTGATAAGATATTACTCTTATATCTAAGAGATTTTTTACAATAATTTACATGCATACTTCTTTATACATGTATTCATCATTACCATTACATGTACTAGTGCTTACGCAATCAGTAGCCAAAGATGATTTTTTTGTTACCGCCGTACTAATGAATTAAAGGAATCAGGCTCGACTAGCACTTGTGCTAACTTCTGATTCCCATTAACAACATTCACTTATGTATAAAATTTTGTACAATGCTGCAGCATAAGTAATATGCTTTATTTCTACATCCATTGTTAGATTCATGCCAGTTTTGTTTGATAATTTATTTCGTTCTTTCTTTGTTAATTCAGTCAAGTACATACAATTTTTTTTGTATTGCTATTGATGATGTTGAAGTTGTTAATAAAAATTCAAATTCAAATTCAATATGATGAACGTGTTTTGATGAGCAGGTTCATGGGAATGTGTGTACGATATAGAACATGTCGTGATGGACTATACAATTGATTAGCAGTGAGGAATCATCGGCTCCCTGAACAAGGGAACAAATCTTTACTACCAAACTTGTTAATGTTTGGGAAAAACGAATCATGAAAGAAGTTTGGTAAAAGTTTGCGAAAATTCAGACTTATAGTGTATGAAGATAAGAGTTTTAAAAAGTAAAAGTTTTTAAAGTATTTAAGTACTAGCCATGAGATACCTATTCCACCTGTTGGCATTGTTGTTGTGTTTCTATGCAGAACAATAATGCCAAGTCTTAAAGCTTATAGTGTACATAGTATACAGGTCTTAAATCTACATTCCGATTTAAGCGATGGCAATGAGCAAAGCTCAGTTTTAAAGGAATATTGATCATTTTACAAAGAATGGAAACAAAATGATCGAAATCATGCATTGGGATTTAGACTAGAATTATCATTAATTCTCACTTACATAGACCAACATAATGCCAAATTCCAATATTCTGATACAAAGATTGATATATGTCTACAAGTGAGATTAATTGCAATTGAGTTAAAACATTTTAAGACAAAATTAATACATTACATGAACACGAGATAGATGGGTTTATATTTCTGAAAATACTTTGTTTTGTTGTACATGTAATTTGTTGCGCATGTAATTTCCTTATTGCAGCTGGAAAAGGTGTCTTGTCGCATTACTGCAATCAATAAATGTATTGCACTCTTAATGTTTTTCATCCTTCAGCTAGAGGATCTTAATGTTGCAAGTTGCATGCAGGTGCATGTTGAGCGTGTGCACGCGTGGCGTCTCCACGATTCACGATATCTCGCGAGTTTTTCCGCGCAGAAAAAAATGGGACAGATGTAGATAGAATGGCAATGGGAAAGCTTGTGTAAGTATGAAGACATGAAGAAGGCCTGGCTTGACGGTTTCGGATGACAGTTTTGACAGGCGTCGAGGCGAGCGAAAGGCCGAGCTAAAGACCCCGCGGGCTATAAACCCTTCTCAAGATGTACAAATATGAAGTTGCTCGCACACTGCCTATCCACGGAGGAGCCCCCCCCCCCCCCCCCCCCCCATTGGCGTTGGCGCAGCAGCTTTCTTGGAGTACAAGTTCTTTGACGCGGTCAATATTGACTCCTACAAACGCACACGCACTCGAACATTTTTATGTATTGACTGGCAAACAGAAAAGCACGTGAAACATTCATCCGTCTACCAGGGAAAGTTCGCTTCTAATCTTTCAACCATGGGGCCTGACAAGGCCACAATATGATGACCAATGTTCAGTTGCACCTTGTGTTGTATATATTCGTGAATTGAAATACAAGAAGTAATTGAACAATGTTGAAATCGTACTGCCGGCACTGGTGCAAAACGTATACATGTCCATTTACTTTGTCATTATTTTCTTGTGATGTACCATTTCTTCACCTATTATTTAGCAATAATATTAAAATGCAAACTTAAGTGCAACATGAAAAAATAAAAAGCGGTGATATATTTTATAAATCACTCACCGAAAGAGGTAGGAGTGCTAATTATTACTAGCCGTAAACATGACTTCGTAAACCGTCGTTACTTGGGTCCGGATTCCCCTCAATTTGAAATACTAGTATGCGACTGATTGTTAGCCAAAGCCTGATTTCTTTGGCCTTACCTAACTGATGACGTAGGGACTAGAAGCAGAAGATAAAATGCAGGATCTGAACAGGAATACATGATCCCCAAATAAGTCCCTGCTTTTTATAGAATTTGTGTAAATCCATTCGAAATGTTTCGTTCTCATTTCCTAATTGAGAGTCAACTGAATGAAAACCA
Organism: Arbacia lixula; assembly: GCA_963669155.1. Classification (NCBI taxonomy): domain Eukaryota; kingdom Metazoa; phylum Echinodermata; class Echinoidea; order Arbacioida; family Arbaciidae; genus Arbacia; species Arbacia lixula. Next base: position 22,106,017 of record OZ022584.1, read on the forward strand.
ATTACATTTTTGTTATCAGACAGTTGAATGTTGTAATACTTCCCAATATTAATGGAGACGCCACTAAGCTTATAGGCGTTAACATTAGTATATCGTAACTATATCAATAGCATTGAACCCATTTCGAAAGAAGGATAATTATTCGTAGGTTTACGTTAAGTGTTCTCATCAATTCTCATCCATTTATGTATGAGTAATTTCACATGATTATGTGGCAACCGTTGTTTTCTTCTAATGTCTTGTCTGCAAGGGCGGAAATCGCTCCCCTAAGGTGTAGGGGGGGGGGGGGGGGGAGACATGTTTTTCCTCAAGACTTCAGTGGTACAGGACCGAAAATGGGGGGAGGGGGGCATTTGGTATTGTGTCCCCCTCTTCGAATTGGTGGGGGGGGGGGGCAGAACCCCCCCCCCCGGGATTTCCGCCCATGCTTGTCTGTGTTGAAACTAAGAAATCGGAAATCCCTTTCCTATCACAAAAAACAATGGAATGTTGTAAGACGTACCGGCACCCAGCGGCGACATCCCAGTAAAATTGGATGCATGCATTTATAGTTACCATCGTAACTAAGCGCTCAAGATTTAAGATGCCTGCCGCAAGCAATGTTACCATTTTTTTCTCATCAATAATTTGCGTAGTGGATTGATGATATAATACCCGTCTGGAAATAAGGACATTACTCAGTTTTTTTTTCACGTTCCCGTTGTATAGTATCAGTATTTAGCTACACGTCTTATGTCACCGGTTCAATTTCAATTTATACATAGTGATATCAAAAGTACATTACAATCGCGTTACACAATAAATCTTAAATCATATAGCAAAATAATTATGACAAATTTTAGGAGGTAAGCTTGAACAAATTCAAGGAATTTTATTTTCTTGGAAATTTTTCCAGATTCCCATTGTACTTGAAGGTAGTTCCCTAAGGATTTGTTTGCGCTTCGTCGAATAGATTTCTTCTTACAATTTTTGTTTAATACCCGTTTGTATATTTGAGAAAGAAATAAGTAACTCATTGTTTCTGAAGAGCCTATTAAACATTCTGTTAAACCTCCACGAGCGAAAGACATGCACCATAACCCATACAGAATGCACTCTTAAAATAGTTCGTCGAATCATTTTCATATTTGCAGTTATCCATTTCTGGCCGGTGTAAATCAAGTCGAAATTTACCAAATTCTTGAATACCTTTCTCCGATATTACGCTATAGCTTTCCCTTTCTTTTCCTTTCTTTGATAATCTAAACATTGTTCAGTCAACCAGGGTACCGTGCAGTGGTCCAATATATTCGAACACACGAGTTGATAAACTTATTCATACTGTGTTCGTCCAAATGTGTAGTAAAGATTCACGAGTCGATATTATTTAGGTTATGCGATTCGTGATGCGATTCGTGTTATAAAGAATATATGATATTACGAATCCATTGCTTACTGAATGTGCGATACATACAGGAGTAGATCAATATCACAATATCCCATGGGCATCATAGTGAAGACGTTCTCCGTTCATTGTACATTCCTATGACATACCCGTTGTGTTGGACGATGCACTTATTATACAGCATATACAAGATAGACTCGTAATTTCAGTTTTCATGACGAACATCATAAATTCATATAAATACATGAACGTGTGAATGTGGTCCATGTCTTTTACATTCAAGAATGAGATTATCATTATTGTTATTTCATAGGGCACTCCTAATTCCTGCTTGATACTGTTTGTAGGCTACCTACCCTTCTAGGATTAACCATAAGGGGTCGGCATCTCTCACCCGTATTCCAGTATAGGATTTCTGGCAACTCCACCGGATTTTCACCCTGCTCTTTAATCGAGAAATGAAGTGGGGCCTTTAACGTGCATAGAGTGTACCTGCTCTATACACGGGACCTCCATTTAGCATGTTTAACATCCTATCCGAGGAACGAAAGGGAAGGCTGAGGTTGCCAGAAGAGCATTTCAAGTAATACTGCATCCATAATAGACATTCATTGAGGCTACCCAGTCTGTGATGTCAGAAGGCTCTTCCTGTAATGATATATATATTTTTTTAAATCTGTGAATATTACAAGCCTAGTCAAACAAAAGCATAGGTTAGCGAAATGAAACACGCCGCACACACCAGGTCAAGATGGATATGTGCTGTTATGTGGATGAATATGCCTGTTATGTTCCCTATCCCTTCAATGAATAATCTCATTACACAAATGAAACAGGATATGAAATTGGACAACCATGACTATGTTCTTTGATTTTGTCTGTGCAGATCCATTAGTGTAATGAATTGGGTATTAGCTGCATAAATATTCAATCGCTTGGAAGCGAACACATTTCTGACACATGAATCCCTCCCTTACGACGCAGTGACACAGATTCAGAACACTTCGCAATGCAAGATGACAGGAAACTAAGGTAGATGCTATTGTGTTTATTGCGGACGTGGAATGAAACGTCTATTAGCCAAAGTTTCACAATATGACACTTCAACCCCACTTCTCTTGACACCTCTGTGACTTCTCTCTCCTCGCCGTCACTTCCGCCCGTTGACGTCTTCCGTACAGCTGGTATTTGGTCAGTATTGCTGGTAGAGTAATACCTAGTAGACCATGGCTCTTCGTTCCGACTGGATTGACTTAATGGACATTAACATGATTATTGTTAGTTTATCGTCGTCGTGTAGTAGAGAATGCTACATATATCATTACTATAATGAATGAGGAACCGAAGCAATGTCGTGATTTCCTTAATTAGATTATATGATGTCGACATAGGGCGCAGGTCTCTATGTATGCAGAGCGTATGAAGAACGTTCACATTTTCCAATGAATAGACGAATACGAGACAAGTTACCAGACTGTGCTTCCTCAACAAATCTAAAGCTAATCTGCATTCGTTCATCTTGCATGATTAAATGTTATCTGATTGTAAATTCCTATTCAAATATGTAAGATATTTTCACTGAATTTATCTAATGTGTACATAGATATAAATATATTGCATGATTGTTTTTTTTTTTTTTTGTTAACACATTCAAAAAGATTGTAGGCCTATACGTTTTATTTGTTTAAGTAATCAAGAACACGGAAGTTTGAAAAAAGTACATGTATGTGTGTGTGAGTTTGTGTGTGTGTGTGTGTGCGCGCGTGTGTGTGTGTGTGTGTGTGTGTGTGTGTGGACGAGTCCCTTGGTATTTATTAACGATGGCCCCTGGGACCACCTGTCGTATACCATGACATGGTGGATGTCGGTACATCTAGTGACCAGCCTCCCCCATGTAACGCGCTATGCCAACACGAAGCCTTAACAACCGCACTCTCTGTGGGTACCCCGACCACGCCCATTGATCAGTGAACGATAATCCACGGAGCAAAGGATACTACACGGAATATAACACGTGATACTTTGTTCGCTTGGCCATGTTGTCCCGTACAGTACGTGGCAAACCATGGTCGAAACTCAACATGTGGACCAGCGACTTGTGCTGGATGGTGACTTTGATCGACTCGTACTGCTAACACTCATTCATTCAATCATAGTTGATGACGTGACTGGTACGCATTGTTGCGCGGGCACACATGCACCTGCTCTGCAAAGCTCAATTAAGGATGACTGAATAGAATCATATGATCGTCAATGTTTACTGGGCTATAAAAAGTAGAAATGACGTCTCCATTAAAACGGGATTACATATATTAATAGTGTAACAATCACTCAGCATGTTTTCCCCGAACACCTGGCCTGTCAATGGAGTAGGTGCGGGACTGTTGTTTGCACGTCATTTGTTGCACTGTTCAGTTTGGAAATCGAACAAGAACGATGGATGAAATAAGGCGGTGAAGAACGAAGCAGTGAAGAAACAAATCTAACCAGATTGCTGCCTCAGCACACACATGAGCCCCAATTGAGAATAATCTCATCTAGGTAGTTTAGACGGTACAGCAACGTCATGCCACAAATTAAGTATCTTTTTCCTCAAATCCCTCTCGTTTCTCTCTTCCGTCACTCCTGCTCTCTCTCTCCCCCTCTCCCTTTCTCTCTCTCTGTGTCTCTGTCTCTCTGTCGCATACTCCCTATTTTCCTAATTGTCTTTGCCTCTCCCTTCCTTAAATTCGCTCGCTCTGTACACACTGAGACATACACACACATGAGTACATGCCCATGTGTACTTTCACACACAAACAGTCTCCCTCTATCCTTTTTCACGTCGTACCTTTCCTGTCGTGAGGCCTGCTTGCAATATCTGTTTACTTGCTTTGCTTTGTGTTACTTTTCTCCCTTTCATTCCTCACACTTCCCTCTCTGTCTTTCCCTATCTGTCTCCCTGTCTGGATGTGTGATGTATCTCTCTCTCTCTCTCTCTCTCTCTCTCTCTCTCTCCTTGTCTCTTTCCTTCTCAATCCCCCCCCCCCCCTCCCTTGCTCCCTATCCCTCTCTTCCAATCTCCTCCTTCTTCAGTGTGGTTTCTTTCGTAACATCTAGGGCATCTGAGTCAATACTGCAGGGCATTTCTCATCACTAATGAATGTTCGGCGCTAGTCAGTTCAGGATTCCCTTAGCTTATACCCCTGTCTCCCCACCACCGTACACCGTCCGCGGTAAATTTGATGCAGAACGAACCCACAAATGTGTACATTGCGTGCACACAATGAAGGGGCGTGGCGGGGGCGGCCGTTATAATGGCGATGTTTAAAGGGCATATACTGTACTGGGAAGGCAAAAAAGCCTTCAAAAGATAATTGTTAGCAATCGTCTTGCCAATGGTCTTAAATTCATGTATTGACCATTTTAGAAGCTTGCTGAAAGTTATTTGCCCTCAAATGATCCATATATGGAGTAATTAATGACTAATGATTAAATCCTGAAAATGTTCGGGCCGAACATTTTGAGGATTTGTGATTTAATCACCCATTACTCCAAATGTAGATCATTTGAGGGCAAATAACTTTCAGCAAGCTTCTAAAATGGTCAATATATGAATTTAAGACCATTGACAAGAAGATTGCTAGCAATTATCTTTTGAAGGCTTTTTTGCCTTCCCAGTACAGTATATGCCCTTTAAGGACATCCGAAGAGGGGACTTCGGGGTTTATTCAGAAGGCATCATCAATCTTGCGTTGCTTCCGTACGAGTCGATCGTTTCGATGGAGGAAGATGGATGTTTCGAGAAAGAGTCTCCTCCTGGTATTCTAAAGATAAATGACTAGCATTATCAATCATGAAGAGAAGTAACTGTCGCTAACCAAAGCCGCGATAGAGGTACTCACCCAATCAAAGTGAAATGTAAATGTTTGACGTGATTCAAGAGCGAAGAGTGAGGTATATGCATAATACTTTATGTATTTATAATTCGAGATATAATGCATATTTTGCATTTGATATCAGAACTCTCTCTATCTCCCCACTTTCTCTCTTTCTACGTCTTACTTCTTGAATATGAATTGCTTGCGTGTTAGGACAAATGTTCTCTTATATTTGATCTCCACCCTATTCCGTTCGCAGTCCTCACCGACACGACCGCCTACTCCTGAAGCGGCGCAGAGGCAAACATCCAAAGTCATGTTGGCCTATCACAGGTTATTCACCGTGGTAGCTCTTGTTGTTGAAATGTGTCTCCGAGTGTCTAAAGATAGACTTGTGTGGTGACTCAGATCGATCCAAGAATGTTTATCTAAAACAAGACAACCTAAAAGGTCGATACAAGAATCTTTACCTAAAACACGAAAACTTAAAAGGTCGATGCAAGAATGTTTATCTAACACAAGAAAACCTAAAAGGTTAAAGTTAGTAAGCTCTTTAAAAAAGACCGTTCCAATATAATGTACATCCAGTGTGAAGGCGTTACAGCTGCGGCGAGGAGAAAAAAAAACACCCGAACTTTTAAGCAAAGATGAGATAACGGAATTTGATTTTAAACAAAAGTAAAAACAAAATGCGAGAAATACTAATTTAAAGTATCCTTTTATCATTACAAGCATTAATGATAACACAACGTATGCATAAACAATAGCAGTTGGTTGCCATCACAACACTTCTCTTTTGTTTCCATAATAACACACTGTTTTCTGATTCAGCATCAGCTAAATTTGGCAAATTAGGCCCGCTCGGACTGCTGCACGTCCCAATTCCCTTTGCCAGATTGATAAGATGTACGTGTCATTCACGGCCATCGCGTTTTGGCTCTCCATCAAAATCGTGTTCGGAAATTACTTCACGTTGGAGATGCTCATATTTGATTTGTTTGAATAATTCAACATTCTCCACAGAATATGATCAATTTCACTTCGTAGGGGTTCGTTGCCACGGTCAACCTAAATTCCAACGACCCTCAATCAAACACATCGACTGCAAAGTATCGAACACTTCAACTGTCCCATCCTATGAAGCAACGAACTGTTGTATAGAAAGTATTGAAGACGGGTGTGTGTGACCCATCTTTTTCATCAATGTCATTGTTACTCTTGAGAAAAAAACAAAATGACAATCCTGTCATTGATTTTAAGGATGTTATTAAGTTGCGTTATGTTTGCTACATCCCACATTCGCTGGAGGCGAGAATAACAGAGAGATACGTCTACCACCATGATTAGAATCTGTCTAACATGTTTACATCGCAGCCGCGGGCCGACAAGGAATCCATTAACACTATGAACCACACGAATTAAAGCCATCGAGTGAGATAGTTTTCATCTCGCGAGAAGTTGCTACGATGTCAAGAAAGGACCAAGTGCATATTTTGATGTTCATGTTATGGATTTTATAATGATTGGCCTGGAGTGAAGAGACGAATTCTGTTTCTGGTCGTCTCCCAGGGCCCTCTCGTGGGTGGCGAGGGAAGGTCTACAGACGTCTTGTGTTTCATTTTCCGCGGGAGGACGAGTTGCCAGCTTGATTTAATCCTGGCGCGTCCTTCGGCGAAATCTGCCTATCGCTATCCTTCCCCGTCGACATCGGCCGGCAGAGGTGCTAAGCACTTGTTGTATGTCTTCATGTCCTCGTGTGACCGTGCATTTTTAACTTTTATTCATTTTCTTTCATGGTGCTAACGATTCCTTTTATGAAAGATCCGGTACAGTGCACGCATGCTCTGATTGTTTGTGTCGCATTTGATGACCAACGCATGTACCGTATTTCTTTTCCAACATCTACTAAGATAGGCCTTGGTGTATCATGACCCCTAGCCCGAGGAGGTATTGCTTTTGTGAATTAGTCCATGTTTCAGTGTGTCAAACTTGATTATCTAATTGGTCAATTTATAGTGTGCGAAGAACACAACCTTATAATTTGTGTTGTATCTCTCTAAAAGAATTTGAGCATAACTGCATAAATGTGCGCACTGTGCTGGACATAAGCTCAGCATAACAGGAAAACATATTGCTCTTTCAGTTAATCACTCTTAAACGTTTGTACCTTATTGGAGAGGATACACTAATGAGGCGCCCATCGTTCAATGTGTACATAAAAAGTTGATTATGTTGTCACCACAATTAGGTTTAAATGTATAGAAAGGGTAAGGTGGTCAAGACTTCTTGACCCGTTGTCATTGGAGTAATTTTGACATAACCCTGTCTTTGATTTCAGGATACAGGAAGGAATGCATTCAAATTTAAAGAATTGTTGAAATTAACGAAATCATTAACACTACTGCCCATTACATATCATGTATGTCAATGAAATAACTGAAGTAAAGTTGAATATTAGAGTAATGATCACATATTCACATTTTTTTTTGCAATAAATACGAAATATCGCCTTTGTTGAGATCCAAAAGTCATTTTTTTTGTTCTAAATGTGTTCCAAGAGTGTTGAAGCTCTTCGGATGTTTTTTTTTTTTGCGATACTGAACAAAGTTTAGGTTTCTTTCTGGAAACGAGAGGCAGAAAAGGTGACATGTTGTTTTCATGTGGATGCCTAATGGAGTGTATGGTGCAACACCCCTCCTCCATGTCCGCTCCCTCAACCAGCGACCAGGGAGTCAACCAGGGGAGTGCGGTGGCCAGCTATCGACCTGCGGCTGCATCGCTGGAGACTTTTGAATGGAGTTGTCGGCTTGAACTCGCCGACGGGACATTTGAGTTCAAACCCCAAATGCGAAACAAGGTCATCACTCTCGTCGATGCTCCCGCCGACAGGTGGTCTCGATTTGCGGCGAGAAGATCGAATTCAGTGAATATTAGACTGAATGGGGTGGTGCACTTCGCTGGACCTCCGTCTCCCGCACTGAGGGCTATGTCGGCATCTTAACGTCTTCTTGAACTCTGGGGTTCATTTCTGGCCCATTATGACCATCAATAAACGGTAATCAGAGCTGCCCCATGCAGTATATGGCTAAGTAGTGGCTCATGTGCGGAGAGGTGGCCGGTCATCCGCTCGCTGCAAGTATATGGGAGACACGCCTTGCAGTGATGGTAAATGCTCACTACATTTGGCTCTAGCCTTAGGGACGCTCGTAGCAACTTCTGTGCCGGTTTCAGACGTCTTCCAAATCGTCTTAAAGCACGACTCACTTTCAGCAATGCCAGCAAGTTGAGTGCAGATCGCCGGAATATATCACGCTGTGCATATCACGCCAACAGCCCACAAAATATGTAATGATATTCATCAAACGCATGGTAAATACAAGTCTAATAAATCTGTAAATTAATATACATTAATATAAAAAGGTCTAATATCTGTGTGAATCGAGACTTATCTCCCCTGTGCGTGTTTTTTTTTTGCCACTGTACCTGTGAACATTTTTCACGATCGCCCAAAATACGTTCTCACTGAAATTAATGATATTGTGAATTAATATTTGATAGCACATGCGCAAATGCTGATGTAAGATGCTAAACAGCTGATTTCTTCTCGTGTAATTAACACATATTGACATTTTTTTTAAAGAAATCATATAGCTCTTCTGTGACTGTACGTTCTGGAAACTATTCCGGAGACTTAATTTGCAATTAGAAATTCGTATTCAGTAAGGGCAACCATTTTTGCTTTTAATCACCATGGGGTTTCATACTTAAAATTTAGTAAGGTTTGGATAGTTTTCTGCAAAAACTTTATTTCTTCACAATTATTCATACCCGTGGGATGGATGCCATTGTAATTCCTCAAATGTGTCATAATTGTTCATCAACAGCCTTCTCTTGTAGTTTGTCATATTCCTTATTCAAAAAGTAGAAAAGAACATCTTATTGAGCATATAATATGCCATATATAACCAAAGGAAACCAAAACGTAAATGTCACAGTTTGCAAAATACATGTACAAAAAACTCCGCAATAGAATGTCTTGCTCAAGTATACAAAATGACTGTGACATTAAACGTCCACATTTCCCAAAGCGAATGAAAATCGAAATGAGGGCATGTACCCTTGCATGGTGATGTTTACACATAATGATACACGTAACTACAGTACACGGAGTTCCACATTCACACATTATGTGGCGTTTCCTCGTACCCGCTAATCGATTCATTCTATTTCTGTAGTCTGTGATTAGTTCGAGTACATGTGCTGCATTGCGAACCCCGGAGGAAACGAATGAGTTTTCCTTTTGGAAATGTTTCACCCAAATATTTTCGCGCCGAGAAGTAGGTAAAATGGCGGGATCGTTGCTGTAGGGATGAGGGTGGTTTGAGGGCGCGGTTGATTGCTAGTCTTTACCGCAGTGTCATTACCTTGTTTTCTAAAGTCGGTTTTCCCATATTTAGTGGCGGGGAAATCGCTCGGATCACATGATGAGAATGTGCCAATAAAAAGATCACGGCATTAAGACAGTTATCATACAAATCAGAAAACCCTTACACGGTTTACCGAAAAGTGAGAAAAGTATTAAAGGTCAAACCCTTCTACAAGACTGGCCGATTTGATGCAAAGCACGGTGATAATTTTTTTTTTCACATGCAATAAACAAACTTTGCCCTAAACACTCTCCACCATAATCCCCCTACAGGACTCGATATGTAACTAAACACGGACGTCGAAAAAACGCGGGAGAAAACAAATTGACACGTTTTCCCCAGACTACACGGCAGACCGGGAAAAGCTGGCCCATATTTATCTTTGCATCTATATCATTCGAGGCGAATACCCCAGCGAGTATGATGTGGGCTATATAAACGTGACCGATCACTTGCCTTAATGTCCATGTTATCCATGTTAATATGCTGAGGGATAGGATGCTGCGTCTCTGTCGATGGGAGTAAAGCGTTGTGTTTTTCGCAATGATAAGGGACATCTCAATGAGGTGATACCTAAGGAAGTAGAGCGCCAAATATACACTGATGGAGTATGCATTTTTTTCTTTTTGACCTACAGATGACAAACATGTATTTGGATCAGTAGTAAAAATAAATCATATATCACCACATTTCTTTTGAGAGACGAGGTACAGTCGCACACACACACACACACACATACACACGCACATACACACAAATGCGCATACACACGCACATACACACGCACACGTGCACACACAAACACATATATGTACATGTTAACCGACACACTTGCTCCACTGCAGCTAGGGGTGTATACACCCCCTCCCCCTCCCCCACCTCCGATCAAGGGAATAACACATCCTAGATAACTTACACGGACTCCAGAATCCTGGCGTCCGACTGTCACTGTCTGGTACGAAGCCACATGAAAAAGGTCTGATTAGTGTAGCCGCGCTCTGTTCGTCCCCGAACTCATTAATTCACGTCGACGATATGCAGGTTTCGAAGAAAGATGTCTGAACCTTTAAGTGCTCATTCGTTGTGTAATTCATGCTTTTAAAATACCGTCTCTGATTTAGTACCACCTTGTTTTGCCGTTAGTCCTGTCACTGTTCCTGAGCTAGTACATTTGTTAGTTCGTAGCGTAACTTCCTTGATATTGATGAGAACCAGATCTGTGACATGGGTTAGAGGCACTAAAAGTGGTAGCCTTTCCAATAGTATAAGATGTTTTTGTCTGGGGGTTTTCCCGCCATGGCATCCTCTCATAGTTTGTCTTTCGAGTTTTACAACGCAATTTCTAGCCAGGAGGACATCGTACCTGAATGAAACTCTATACTATATCCCTAGTCGCATTGTCATTACCCCTTTCTGCATTCAGATCATGATGTGATCACTAGCCTTTGATATCGCAATAGGATAGCCCTTGACATCACTTCCAGTGAATGAAATGAGATATCTTTCATGAATTTTTCGAAAGATGCGCGTACTTCTGTTACATTCGCAACCACTCGACACACTTTGGGACGGTAAACACCCCGTTGATTATGATAAGTGCGTATTCAATGTCTCCATTGCATGGGATCGAATTTATAGGATAAGTTTCACGACTCTGAAATGACACTATGTCCAGTGATAGTTCTTAGTTGGCTCCAGTACATATCCGAATTGGGTTGGATGCCTCCTCCACTAGGTGGCGGCAATATTGTTTCAATTTTCCATCTGTCTGCGCGTTCGTTATACGAACCAATCAGGGCAGAGTTTAAAGGTCATAGTAAATGTCAAACATCACTTTCTTCTCCTTGAAATGACACAGCTCAAAAATCACAAACATGTGGCTCAAAGGAATTGTCGACCTATCAAAGAAACACAAACACAATCGAACCGCTATCATTTTCCGAAACGTTGAATACGTGCACAGATATATATTGTATGTTTCACTTGCTACGCCGCTCTCCATAAAAGATCGTGTTTCAGGTTTAAAGATATTATGCAAATACATAACATTTTCTTTTTATGTCGGTCTCTGAGAATGCAAAACATGACAAATTCGTAAGTGTAACTATGATCTCACTCCGGGATGTTTGCTATAAGTTTATGAAAACTGGTGAGAAAAGAAACCATACGTCAGGACAACTAATGAAAGGTGTATGGACTGAGCATAATCGAATTCAAAGGTCAAAATCCAAATCTGGACATTTCACGATGTGGCATGTCTTTGTTACCTCAAGAAATATGTCCGAATTGAAGGTACATAATACCAATACAACAAAGTACATTTCATTGATCGTAGTTGGGTCATGTACACATCTCAAGCATTTCGAGGGTCAATATTCATCGGTGGTTTATTTACCAAATGCCTGTGTCTTATTATTAACCATGGTTCAAAGGCACATGATGACAGTACAATAATGTTGGGAACAGCATGTCAAAGGTATCGGTGAAATTACCACATGTCCAGGCAAAGGTCAAACCAATGTTGTTATGGAAGATCATGGCAAAACTACTGTGCTTGTGCAAGAGAGCATAAGAGACGTCTTTCCCCTTCTTTATTCTTATTCAGGTTTAAGCATTCTCTTTGGCCTTGGTTTCGAAAGAGTTTCCTGAACGCTGTTACCCGGTTTCCCTGTGAATCTCGCCTCCCGTTTGTCCCACCTCTACGCAGCACGTGTGTGACGTCACAAATCGTTAAAAGAGCGCGCTGGAATAAGGACAAACTGCGCCGAACCGACAATCAGCATTCTACACCCCGGAGGACCTCGATACTCTGGAACAGACGAGGAAGTGGGAGGCAGCCTGCTATTGGCTGGAGCTTATTTTGGCATCCTCGAGAGATGGCATTTGCGCCTTTCTCCCCCCTTGCCAACTCGTTTGACCTAGTTCTGAATGGAGATTCTTTCATTAGAAACTCCTTAATAAGATTTGAGATTCTCCTCATATATTAGTAAGATTACGCCGTTTAATTTCTTGGCAGATTCTCACGGCAGAGAGAAGACATGAATGACGAGCAGAATGGCCTTTGGCTCTGAGCCAACTTTGGTTTGACATGTCGATGTGAAGTTGCAATTTTGATTAGTTCTTGGATATAGTTCATAAGCGAATACTTTCAGGATATCCACAGGCATACTACAACGTTTGTTCACAACTTAATGGTGTCTTTAATACAGAGAACATAAGTGCAACTCATGATGACTTGGACGTACTTTCTGTACATAGAACTGAACAAGTTTGAAAGTGGCTGTTTTCTTGTCGTACAGTACTACAGATAAATGTCTTTCATCGTTACATGTTAGAGGCAATCCTACATGGATCCCTAATCGACCAAAACGTCTAATTTTAATACGGTACAAAACTGACAAATAATGTTTGAGCTTAGTTTAAAGTTTCAGATATAGCTTAAAGGATTTTCCCCCTCAAGCAGCTCTGGAGTACAACGTCGCCTTTGTGTTTTACAATACAGTTGAGGGAGGGATAACTATTCGAAATATCCGGCATAGCCCGAGAGCATAGAGTGGGCCACATTTCGTTAGATAGAGGGGACACAACTTGGATACCAAAGGCCCCCGTTCCGCGATTATATGGGTAACCAGGGGGAAAAGGGTGGTGGTGGATGCTATTTCTTCTTGTCTTCGTGCGATGGAAATTGGTGCGTGAAAATGTGAAGTGTAGTTGGTTGAGTTCTTGAGTTGTTCGAACGAATATATGCATTTGAGACGCTCTTGAAGGAACACTTTTTCGAGCAGTGAACCATGAAAGACCTTTCTCGCTTCCAAAGACAATAATGTTATCGAGAGCAACCTTGTCTTTCAAACGTGGGCGTACAAGGTACTTTTCCCTTAAACAGATGATATATGTTTTTTTACCGATTTCTCTTCTGCGGAAAGGATGGTGCTTACAAGCGTAATTGTCCTTTAAGTACGATTTGAGACGTATCCTGAAGGAAGAAGACGAAATAATGAAATGCCTGGATCAGAGAGATGAAATGTGGGCAAAGGGCACGTGATTTGCCGTTGACTTCTCCTCGAAAACACGCCAAACTGCTCCCAAACGACCCTCTAGCTATTCGCAAATGTGCGTTGATGTCTGCCGGCTCTGGCGATTATTCTCCGCCGTTTTACCCGTAATTGCCCAGGGAGCCCTAGTCGCTTGCACAGAGCTTGACGAACGAGTCGTCTGTTCAAACAAATCTGCCTGAAAATGATCGCTGATGAAAGACCCTTCTCAGAGTTGTCGGTTTAATGAACAGAAGAGGCAGAGGAATCAAGCCTAGAGTGTTGTATCGAGTATGTTGTTTATCTCAATCTCCGCATCTATATAGCATTGCGGTCAGTTTAAACGGCACTGACATTCATTGACATTAAACATGTCCTTTTAACGCCAGACTGTATCTGCCTGTTATCATGTTTTCACTCATGAATATTAATAATCTTATCAAAATATTGATAAAGCTTGTTTAGCTATCCACCGTTATCGATGTATGCCACAATGTTGCTTGATTCATCAAAGTTCAATACATTTTAATGATATTTATATAACTCTTTGATGTTAAAGTATTTTCAATTATTTTCACCGATGTAAAAGTCTTAGAAAAACTCTTTTGTTACTATAGATGGATGAATTAATGATTCATGTGTGCAACTTGGGGGTTCGAAAACCCCGTCACCAGAATCAAAACTAGAATAAAGTGGCTGTTCAGTAACCTATTTGTCCTACTTTCTGCTAACAGGGCCTGAGGTGATGGCAGCCGAACATGACACCTACCTCTATGTTTGGGGGAAGTGGTTTGATAGTGGAAGCACGTTCTTGTCCGACAGTCACGCGGGCAGGCGATCCGGAGGCCAAAGGTTGTCATGTCCGTGAAAGAATGGACAAAAAAACTCGGCATGACAAGGAAATAACATTACGCTGAATATAGATTAGAGCTATCAGATGGCAGGTGAATCGAGGTACGGGGTCCCCTTTATGTCAAAAGGGTTATGATATATGTCACTGATATAACCCGCATCATATCAATTACGGTTTTATGATTTGACGTTTGTCAAAACGTCTGTAGCCCGGCTGGAAATATAGTTCCGTAATGAACATGAACGTACCATTTGCAGTTTCAATGGTTACTGTTGTCAACCTATAGCCTACGATTATAACGTTGAATTCAACAAAGCTAAATTGCAATCAGAGTGTTACAGACATAAACATTAGTTTATTTTCAACAAATTGCCACCACAACAAAGGAAAATGTAGTAATCCACATTTATTGCTTTCTGAATGCGCTTCATCTGTCTTATATCATTTCATTTCATTTATTTAACTATTATAAAAACGAAACAACAAAAATACAACATATTTACAAACATAAAATAATGGTATGGACCCCTAATAAGCAAATCTGCCTATGGGCGGGTCCCTTAACATAACAAAGTACATGCAAAGTGATAAACAACAATAAACAAAAACAATAAACATTTAAAGAGAATCAAATAAGTTAACCTGCATAACCGCACACAACCCGCACACACACTCATTTATGGACGAGAGTGGAAGAGGAGAAGAAAGAGAAAGATCAGGGGAAGAAAAATGAGGAAAAGAGGTAAATTGTAAGCAAACTATTCCACAATAGATGACATGCTTTTAAATACAGATTATTTGAGAAGAAATTTAAACCGTGTGATGTTTGAACTAGATTTTATATTACTAGATTACTTGAACTAGATTTGATATTATCATTGTCATGATAATATACTGTAAGTCAACGGAGTTTTCAAGGCCTGGTAATGTAAGGGTTAAAACAGTATACCCTAAGTATCAAAGTAACCTGGGAATCAATGTGGCGTGTATAGCGCTGTCCCTTGAAGACATTCTCACCCGCAAATTTCTAATTACCTCCGACATCACCTGTCAAAAGCATTTTGCTTTCATGGAAAACACATTTAATTTATCATGAGCTAGTACAGCCAGTATTTCTGTCAGAAATGGTGATTTCATTGATGATTCATATTAATGGCATCATTTTGGCCTTTCTAGCTCAGATTTTGTTTGCAATTCCAGCTCGATCCCGTGATTAAGATTCTTCGACAGGGTAGGCTATATAAAATGGTAATCGAATGAGAAAAGTTTTTTTTTAATCCCAAAACAAGAACAAAAACGCTTTAACAGCATGGAACATCTCGGTGTTACAATATCAGTTAGAGATGTGAACACGATGAATGCAAGATACAAGGGGAAGAGAGAAAACACCTCAATAAAAGGAATATCTTGGTTCACAGTGTGTGTTAGTGTGTTTGTGTGTGTGTTTTTGTATGTGTGTGTGTATGGACGGACATTGACTGCTCCACAAAATGTCACAAATGATTAACTTGCGTGTTTTGTCTAGTACATAAGTAGGCCAATGTTATCTTTGTGTTAGATTTTCCACATATTTCCACAAACGTGTGCTTAATTGACAATGATCTCTGCTTTACATATTAGTTTGGCGCACTCGAGCTCATTTTTTCACGAAAACCACATTTCGCAAAAATCCCAAAGACAAATTTGAGGGCGAAGCTTAATAGACACCTTTCACTGCTTTATACATTAATCTGGTGCGCACTCCTGAGCTAACACTTTTCTCATGAAATCGGTATTTCGCTTAATCGCAATGGGTGTGATGTTTAAGGTACTAGGTAGTCCTATACAGACTCCAGACAGTGGTAGATTGGTGATGGCGCAGGTGTGGCTGTCCGCCCCTCTTTAGTGATGTTTGCGTGTGTGGGTGGTGAGTGACATGGTGAGAACGACAGGTCCGAGGGGTGCTTACCTGGATTACCATACTCAGACCGATGCGAATGTTGTAGCTCTCTGCTTTTTTATTTCTACATAAGCATCCAGCCAGAGTTGTATATCAGAAGAGGAATTAACATGAACATGATTGATTCGGCGCATTTGATTAGATTACGAAATACTGACTGACTTCCTGTTCCCAGCATATGTGGATTAAGATGAGTTGAGAGTGTACCTCAATTGCTTTAAAAAATGATATTCATGTCCCAGCCCAATGATCGAACTCACTTCCTTTTTGTACTCTTTGATGTGTTCGCTTTGTCAAGATATGTGCTGCTTATCACTGCTACGGAGTGTTTTGTAGTGTTCTTTCGCTTGTTAATGTACATGATGCATTATTGAGTTTATCTCTGCACATGTCTAGATTGAAGGGAACAATTTTTTATGTTAGAAAGATGCCCCTTTATAATCTATTACTCTCTCTCCTTCCCTCCAAAGAACCTCTTTGTCTCTCTCTCTCTCCCCTAACATAATACTGATATATCTCGCTTTCCCTCATTCTCATCCCTTGATCCATCCATCGTCTACTTTTCGCCCACTCTTCATCCCCCAATACCTTTAAGGGTTTTTTTCTCCTCTCTCTCTCTCACTCTCTCTCTCTCTCTTTGTGTGTATATGTACATCCCTTTTACTTCACACACACACACTCTCTCTATCTCCCCTTCTCTCTCGTCATATCTCATGTTCTGTATCTCACATCTTCAGATATGCATCCTCTCCATCCTTTCTTCCGCGTTTCTGAAGCACATTCGATGTTGCATTTTCAAGGACTTTGATGGTTCCTTGTTTTCAATTGATACTGGAATGTGTATCTTCAAACGAATTTCACCCACTTAGCATGCTTAGTGTGACATTTTCCGTTTGACAAACTCAAGTGAAATAATGTATGAGCATTTACCTCCCTCTAAAAGTGTTTACCACAATCATACTGTTTACCGCAATCATAAATATTGCAAAAGATGGCGCTAATGTCTTCATTGTATATTGCAAATGCATGTAATGAACTTTACAATAGCTGAAGTATCTTGGACGGTTTTATCACCATCACAGCGCATGCAACCAGAACTGCTTTCCTCTGTGAATATGATGCCCATATTAGGACAGCAGACCACTGATACGCATTTCGCCGGGCAAATGACCCAATCACATTGAGCAGTGGGATTGTGACGTATGTAGGTTAACCCAGTTCAAGTGGCGCCTCTCTGTGGGGAAATTCGCACAGGTTGGTGAACTCGAAGAGGAACCTCAGATTCAAGCGATTTGTGTCAGCTACTAGTACTTGCAAGCCCGTGTCGCGGTCACTGTTTCCAAAGAGCTATTAATAGGTTTTTGGTGTTTCTCGTCTTGCCCCAATCCGCCTCTCTCTTCGCCTTGGGTGTGGTGATCATGTCAAGATGTACCGAACAGACGGAGTTGTGTGTTGTTCTCTTATCATCATTGTACAATTCATACTGATAAGACGGAACGTTTGTAGAGGCTCGGCTCGCATTGGCTGCAGGGAGAGTGATACAGAGTCAACAAACCTCCTTTATTAAAGCTCGAAACATTATGGACGTACTGGGCTGACTTATGACAAATGGCTCATGTCTAAGACACAACTCGAGACACTTGATTCCTAACTTAAACCTGACTCGGAGACGGACGGACTCCCGACACGAACTGACACATGACTTATGACTGACACGCGCTTACTGACTAAGACCCGACGTTTGAGAGGGAAGGACCCATGACCCGGACTGAACTCCTGACTGACACCTGACTTTTAAAATGGACTTACTCCTGAATGACACCTGACTCACGACTGACATACTGACTAACACTTAATTCGTGGAACGAACTGACTCCTGACATTGACTGACTCCTGACCCGGACGGGCCGACTCGTCATTTATACTTCATCCCAAAGAATGGGAGAAAGTGCGTCGGTAGTATTGATTTTTTTTTTCAAGACACAAGGAAATTATGTTTCAGGTTTTGATAATGAATAAAACGAAGGTAGGAAGGGACAATACATCTGTACAATTAAGGTAGCATCGTTCGGATATGAACACGACATACGTTCAGATCATAAAAAAGCTCACCAATTTGTTTTGGGCTTTAAACCATTTTACATTTTTGGGGTGAATGTTGGCTGCAAATACGAACCCTAAATACTTGTGCATATCCAGCGACTTTCTGCCACTAAACTCCCTCGACAAGACCCTGAGTGCTACTCGAGGACTAACACAGTCTCATATTACTGCCATTTATTTCCGCTAAATAAAACTTGCCCCTTGTCCGTGAAACTCAGACCTGTTTCATTCTTTGTATCCCTCCAACAAGTCGCTTTCCAACCCCCCCCCCCCCCCCCCTCCCTAACATAATCCTGAGGCCACGTGCTCAGATAACGTGTGTATACAGACCGCTAACTGATGACAAAAAGGGCGGGAGAGGAAGGGCTGTAAAAAGTAAGCGCGCGTAAATGCTTTTTCGTCCCCGGATGTCGTCAGGAGTGGCCCGGGAAAGACGAGTTTTACCCAGGTGAAGACGACAATCTCGACGCTCGCTCCAGTTTCGCTGATGCAAGCGGAATATTTGTTCACGGTGCTTTTACAGACTTTGAGTCCACATGACGGGGGCCTCTTGCAACCTGTGAAAACACCTCCATCACGTCCCGACATTTGCGAGCAAGATCATGGTGATAAATGTGTCTTCATGTTCGAAACAGAACAAATCTAGGTCAGCATCAGCATCAGTTGACTGATGAAATGATTATGACTTAAACACGAGATGGTTTACTAAAAATCAGATGGTTAAATAGGGTTTTTCTTTCATTTTGATCAAACAAAACGCGCTGAATATTTCTTGGTTCGCGCGGGGAACAGTACAAATTTCTCAGATTGCGTTGCAACTGCAAATAAAGGGATGAATGGGTTGTTCCGCTTCTGTGATCGAACGACAATCAAAGTCGCCAATCACAATCTAACTGACAATAAGTAGCGGAAGGTCAAGAAAATTTAGCGCTTATTGGCCGTCGACTTGTATTAGGGGTTGCCATGGCGAAGCAAGGTAACTTCCTGATTTCTAATCAGACAGAAAAGTTGTTAGATGAAAATGTTCCAATGTGTTTCATTTCATGCGCGCATTTACTTTGATTATCGATCCGTCGCATTTGTGCAATGGGAGGAAATTGGCGCAAATGGCGTGACGGAGGCGTGACGTGATAAATGGGGAAAGCAATGGATGGCAGCCTGTTGATCTTTCACCAACCATTCCCCCTGCAGACAAATTGAAATCGGATTTGCAATGAGAGACCTTATTATCATACAACTGAGGGATTACGTTTGATAATGGAGAGACATGGTATGTAGAAATGAGAACGTTAGCTGCAATTTCCTCTGTAGCGTTAGAACTTGGTTGTGTCAAATGTCTCGTATGTGATAAGGTCAGAGCCTACAAAGAATTAGTTTCTGAAAGACAAGTTCTCACGATTATTAATCAACAGTTGTATAAAATATTAGCAGGACAAGTAAGATTAGTATATATATTTTAGTTTACATCTACAACCGTTTGCACGTCGATATCTGAATGCAGGGTTTGTACAATAGCAGTGATGTATTCTTTCAAATTGGCAACATATTTGTGTCTTCATTCATTTCTCGACGGAAGATCTTTTCTAGCGCAGTCAATGAGCGCTTTCACATTACTAAAACAAATCAAAACTATAACAGCGCATTGGCCTTCTTCTTCTTCTTCTTCTTCTTCTTCTTCTTCCCGCGTAAGTATCTACGAGTTGTGACATAAAAATGAGCTTCATGCTCACTTAACTGTTTCAAAGAAAAATAGTTGAATATACCTCGCGGAAAATAGAAACATTGTGACAACATCGCCTTTCTTCTGATACAAGGACCACACGTAGAAAAGAGCTGTGACATCATATTTTTAGAGATTGGAAACAGGGATGTGGAAGGTGCATTTGCTAATTATATTCTGCTCTACTTCGAGTGATGGGCACTTGAAGATAATGGAAGATAAATAAGCGGAACGTGAATTCCCATTGTGGCCACATTTCTTTGATACGTCGGACGATGCAAACCACACGGATATCCGCCCACTCAAGCAATGGTCGTAGGGGAATTTCATATTTCAATCAATAAGTTCCAGATTTCCTCCCTCTAGATACCTCATCTTCCTTTTCCTTCATTCTCCGTCTTCCTGCGAGGAAGGACATTATCCTGGCTATGGATATTTGAAACTGAAGAAGCATGACACTCCCAGCAAAGTACTATCCATAAAGATACTGTGTCACACGAGGCTAATGACATTATCATTTTCGTATGAATGTAGATTGACTTTCACACGTCGTTTTCAATCAGGATATATGTATATACAGTATATATATATATATATATATATATATATATATCCATTACAAGCTTGCATCGGAACAGGCTAATGATAAACATTTTCATAACACATGTACAGTTTTCACATCGATTACTTAATAACGAGTTATTAAATTTGAATGTCATAATTAATTCTGTTTCAACATATGGATGTGCTTCTGGTTTATACAAATCAGATTTTATATTTTTGGTTATTGTGTTTCATATATTACAGTGAATAAATTGTACATAAATGTTATAATAGATAACGGTCTACCTGTTGATATCAGATATCTAGATAATGTTGTATCTACGTAAGTATCGATCATCATTGAACAGACCTATGTAAAAGTTTACCCGAAAGCAACAAATTGATAGCTAGTCGTGCATTACATGTTTCATATATTGTACATGGTATGTTTCCTGCCCCGGACATATCAAAGTCTGCCGAAGGCAATCAGTGAAATGAAACGTTTGCAAACGTGTATAAAAATCCTTGTTACTTGTATTTGATATAGGTCGTTTCTGCTCACCGACATTCCTTTGCATATAAACACCTGCTACTCGTTTCCATTTTTCGGCAACATCAAATAGGGATCAAAGCAACAAGTATAAAGCGATCCAGGTGTGTGAGCAAATTGAGCCTCTGTTTTGTTTGATATATGTAGTCAACATTCTTGTTTTCTTAGGAGTACTGGATATTCTTATCATTAATGACACAGCCGGGAGCAAACCTACCGCTTCTGGCAAGCTCATGGCTCTGACGAGCGCCACTGAAGGACCTCTTATTGATTCACATGGGTAGCCAATTTACAAGGTAGCAACGTCAGGTCTGGTCTCATGTCGATTTCAGAATGTAGTTGAAATGACCATCGATTTCAGGATTTGGTTTCATCAATTGTTATTCTTGGAAGCACCTTGAATGTTTGAACTTGGATGCAGGTGTTATGCTGAAGATTTGGAATAGGTTGTGTGTAGCACCTTTATTTCCCTCAATAATTGTTGAAGTGTACTGGTATATGAGAGACTTGTCTGCATTTAAACACAACAAAAAAGTAACTTCTCCCCCCCCCCCCCTAAGCAAAATAGCATATCTTTTGATCGAAAAGGTTTTTAGCAAAATAATTTGGCAGGATTGTTTCTTAACTTATTGACTAAAATCCAATCAGTCATGCTTGAGTGAGCACACATTAAAGGCAAAATTGTCACTTTTCAAAACTTACAAGGGTGATTAGTTATGCCGTTTTAACAGTACATTTTGGCATTTCTTTTGCAATTTTTTAAAGTGTATTCAATGAACTATGACACGACAATGAATTCTTATGTTCAAATAATAGGTCATCGTACATTTTTGTCAAAATATCTAGAGTTTAATTTTTTAACAAAAATGAAGGGTTTTTAAAAGTTTCAAACTCAAGGGATGAGTATTTTTTAAACGGTGCTAACTCAACCAGAACAATGGATTAAGTGTCGGGATAGGTGCTAGTGCATTCAGAGATGGAAGATATACAATGAAAGGACATAAATTATGCACAAAAATGGAATTCATTAAAAATTCATATGACAGAATCTCAAAATCACCCTTGTGACTTTCAAAAAGTGAAAATTTTGCCTTTAATGTGTGCTCACTCATGCATGAATAGGAAGATAAATGCGATTTTCACACGAAAGTTAGTCAATAAGTTAACAAACATTCCTGTCAAATTATATTGCTCAAAACCTTTTCAATCAAAAGTTTTGCTTGGGGGGGGGGGGGACTTACTTTTTTGTTGTGTTTATATCAATATATTTCTTTATAAGTGACATGGGTGAGTTTGGTATTCAATTTGATCTGTTTAGTGTCATCTGCAGGAAGTTTCCATCAACTAACTCATAGTGTCATATTTATAATACACACCCATTTAAGCTTTCTACAAGTTTTTTCCCCTTCTATTTTATGGTTTTGTTCCTTATCTTCCCGTACTACCCTCTCCCCTCCCTCTCCTTCCACAAACATAACTTCAGCTCGCAATTGAATGCATATCATGGCCAGTGCTGATTTCATTACACTAGGATTCCCGTACTGTTTTGTTTGTTGATTTCTCCTCGCTGCCAGCTCATAATCACAGAGTCTGTCCACATTCCTGATCCAAAAATCGATGGTTTCCTCCGACGCGGCGCCACTACTTTGTTCCTGGCCTACTTCTAGATCGCAGAAGCAGACCTGAGATTACTATCCAATCCTCTCTGATGTCCTGCATAGAAGCAATAGTGCCGACGACGACAAACAAAATGTCATTCTCCAGTTCAGAAGAAAATGAAGCAAAGAGCATTAAATCGTTATCTCCCTGATCATCATATCGAAATATGACATGTGTCACTTTATGACGTGCACAAACGCATTAGCGGTGTAGGTTTTTTTTTTTTAAAGCACCTTGTATAATGACCCTACCTCCGAGCTTGTAATGCATTCCTGAAATACAAGAAGGTCCTACACATGTACTTAGAGCCCAGAATGTGACCTTGTTTTGTCCGAGCCGGTCTGCACACCGCGTTAGTTGGTGCCGCCTGGTCACCATGTTAAAACCTTTGGTGTAGTAGCACTTTCACCATAACAACGATACATTGCTATCATACTAATGTGTTTTATTTGTTCCATTGCAGATGTACTGGATTGCCCACATTCTGGAACACTGACCGTGTTATGAACAACCGATTTATGGTGAGTCATTTTAACAGAAAATGTTTAAAATATTGATGTAGAGTGCCTAATGGAACTCTTTAAAATGGAATCCTGCCATCTAGAAACAACGCACAATCGCCGTTATGAATAATTTTGTGCTGCAAGGTACTCCCTGTCATATTGATTATGGTGGAGGAGAGCTGTGAGAAGGAGACAGAGAGAGGGGTTGAAGATATTATGTCTAGATAGAATGTAAAACGAGTGAGTGGTGGAAAGGTGAACTAGTAACACGAACAACATCAACGAACAACGAAGTGATAATTTTCTCATTTACCGTCATTTTGACGCGAACCTTTTCACCCCTTCACGCGTGGTCGGATTCTCAGTAACTCATGAAGTCTCGAAGGGTGCATACCTTCTTTGCGTGGGCATCGTGATCTCAACCTCGGGCAACTAACTTCCTTCGAACCTCGGTAAGGAGGAGGCGTGGGTATGTCATAGGTCGCGGTCCGATGCTTACACCTTTGGGGCACCTCGTTGAAAATGTCATTGCGATATATGGTAGCTTTAATAAAGGTTCTCGTTCCGCTAGATGATAGGCATCTTTCTTTATCAAAGGCTGTCTTTTGCTGCATGTATGTACATACGCCAACACACTATGGTGTTATATTGTAGTGCGTGGGTAGGTATGATACAACTGTCTCCGGTCACTCTATATGAGTTCGGTATTGCCTTGGAGATGCCTGGGGCCATGTCTCCAAAGCAAAGGGAACATGTGAAAGCCAAAACCAAAAGTCGTCACCTTTCATGGTGTATGGTTAACCCGACATATTGCAGTTCACTGAACATTACATGCTGTATAATAATGGCTGTCGATCTGAATTATTTGCCAGTTGGCGAAATTTTAGGTATCCTCCCAATGTCTTCATAGTTTGTTCATCGTACCAATTGCAGCACATATTTTTACCCTCAGCATGCCAATATCAGATATTCTCACCATTTATACACACAAATCCCATAGTACAGCAAAGTGTCCGGCACATAGGGTTAATGACATTTAACAAAGATTTAAACATATCATCTAACTCGTCAACCTTTATACAGTCTGTGAGTTCTAAAGCTTGAATTTACACCAGACTAAATCTGCACTTGTGTTTAAAAAGAATTACAGTTTCTCAAAGTGCCGCAAATGTTGCATTCATGTTCGGCAGACTTTCCCGAATGAAATGCCTGAAAATGCAGAGAAACGAAAGAATGAGGCAAAAAGCGACCGTCGGCTTCACTAAGGTTAGTGTTGGTGCCTGCTCTTCTGTAGAGTATCATCATCCTGTTCTAATCACACAACAAACTAAACATATTGTCTTGTTATCATGTTCAATCAAAACAATTACCAAAACGACTGGCCGCTCGTCCGTGCAAGGGGGCCACCGTACACGATAAGCTTTTGCCACGACTCTGGGCACATCCCTTGGAAATATGACATCACCAACTAATGCAAATCCTATGACTGGGCCTTGCGATTCAGCCAGTCACAGAATCGTACGACTGATCAGAACGTGTCGTCTGCGGCGGCCTTAAGGCAATACCCGCTGACGAAGTCCCAGCTCAACTAGGTAAAGTGCTTGATACACATCGTATTGACCGCAGTCTGTTTGTCGAATGGAAGGAGACCCCCTCCCCCCTCTTTATCTTGCTCACACGTCCAGTAAATTAGAGCACATGACCTTCCGTGGGGCTTCGGTTTCATCTCTACTGTGGGTTAGACCGTACCGTTCTCGGCTCCCTTGGTCGTCAGGAAATTGAGAAATCTCTTCACTTACAAAAAGACGCCATTATGCGCCCCCTTGTCTCGCGTCTCAACGCGTCTGCGGCTTAAAGCCCATCCACACTTTCTGCTCTCGAAATGAAAAGAAAAACTCAGTTATAAACTTGCCTTTTCTCCAGGAATATGTATGTAGTTTACGTTGATGGTCCGATAAATAATTATACAAACCCTCTGGAAAATATTGGGTAATCTAGGCACGTCGGAGTATGTCAAACGTGTATTTTTGTCTATCGAAACTGAATTAACTGTCCGATTGTGGATAAGTTGGTCCACGTATATAAGAATTTGTGTGTGTACGTGTTTATATATGAATATAAAGAGAGATGTATACTTAATATATGCATAAATATAATAAGTATACATCTCTCTCTCTCTCTCTCCCTCTCTCTCTCTCTATATATGTATGTATATATATATATATATATACCTGTATGTGTTCGTGTGAGAGATAGAAATACATTATGTTCTACATTTCTCTAAAGCAAAAACAAAAACAAAAAAATGAACTGTACCAAACAGAAATGTGAAAATTATACTCTAGACTCATTTTTTAAACAGAATCGTGGACATTCATGAGCTGCTGAAACCTAACTGACGATTCTCAACGTCGAGTGTCTTTGCTTGGATGTGAATTAACCAAAGTTTCATGACAGGTGGCAGCCAACGCCGTTACATATAGACGCCTACTTTAAACTGAACCCTACTTAGGGCACGTGTCCTCACGTAGCCTGATTGTTAAACAGTTACAGAGTGCTTCCGCCACTTCTGGATAACGGCAGAGTTTATAAATAGCCAATCACGACTTAGTGTGGATTTGCAAAAATCAGTAGCTCCGCACGTAGTAGAAACGTGATATCTAGGTGAACCTACATTTATTACGACGCCCGTACATTTCGAATATCTGATAGTATGTTGTCTTATCCTCAAAACTTACTTCAGGTGAATCGTTACGCCAGGCAATGTTATCGTTATTTAAAGTTATCTTTCAGAGTTGCTTCTTCTTTAAGGCACACCGAAAAGTAGTGTTTAGTCTCTCTTAAAGGTGTGTCAAAATACTGTGTAGAGAGTCATTTATATGTATAATCACATACCACATTCAGTGTACCCAGTAGTAAATCCGAATTATAAACTATTTATAGATACGTTACTAGCTATAATTGACCCTGCGGCAAGAAATGATGCAAGCACATGATCTCTATAAAGATACACGAAGAAAATCATGTATTCTTCACAAATGGCTTCTGATAATCTCGTCCTCGTTGAATTACACATGAAATGCATTCAGGAGCACTGTTATCCGTTCTCATTAATAGTCGGGTCATGCCAGATGTCCACGATGGGAGATAATTATAATTCAAACAGCTCAGTCCCTTCTGACTGCAAACTAGGGTAATCTTCGCGCTGGATCTTTGCTGATCGTCGAATAGTTTACGGTTATAACACCATTTATAACATGTCAGAGCCACGCGCATGGCTCAAAATGCAGCCTTTTCTCGTTACATGTTGCCAATGGCTCTTGATTATTGTTTTTTAAATGGCTTAGAGGAATATTTAGGTTATCACGCCATTATTGTCAATAGCAATTTTTATGCGGTGTGTTTAAACAAAATACTTAATGTCATGACAAAGAATTTCTACCCGTCAGCATTTAATTAGGACGGTTTTCCTTCTCCGTATTATATGTTCTCTTCGATCAGTTCACGAATTCGTTCTAATAAGATTTTGAAGCACGTCTGACTTAGGCTATGTTATTTAATATGAGAGTGGCTGGTAAGATGAGAAATTGCTTGCGACAATGTCATCCGGCTTTGTGTCAGTGCTTGATTATGTATCATGTATCATGGAGGCTATCAACTACTCGACTGATGAAAGAGGTGGATCAATAATTCAATTTTAATTTGTTTTGTGTATCACAGAGAATGTTAATCTATGTTTTGGTTTCAACATATGCGTACATGGTAGAGGGCTGAACAGCATGAAAGAGTCCAAACACGAAAACTTCAATAAATTGATCGTCCATCGCATTTCATCATGTTGCTTGCAGCAATTATGCAATATCGACAAATATCTATCTTCTGCCGAGGACTTAAAAAACAAGTTCAATTCAAGTTGATATTTAACCCTTGGGCGCTATTCATCTTTAACAAATCAAACTCTTGGTTACTATGTTAATACCATGCTTGCCGTGTTTCAGTCTTGAATGTGCGTCAATTGTAATGCATGCATTTATTCTATCGCAACGTTGTTACAGCTTTCTAAGCTGCGTTCACACGTTGAGGGTCAAGTACTGACAACGGAAATAATCCAATTTGGCTATTGTGAATATCGTGCACATGGAGTGAAATGAAGGAGAGTTAATCAGATTAGATATTCAACTTCCCCTTGATTTATCCGACTCTCTGCTCGGCTTGAACCTCGGTATTGTGATGGGGGAAATTGACGGAGCGCTTTGCAGTGTCGAGCACCTGGGCATAATTCTCACTCCAGGCCGCCTTCACCTGGTCGCATCGTTGAGCATGGTGGTAACCGATCCCTGAGCGCTCATTTTCAGTTTTCTAGAGGATGTACTCTTCACATTTCTTTTCATGAATGATTCCGAACAGAGGTGATTGAAGTTGGATGCAGTTTCCCGTCTGTTCTAGAAGTGTCAGAATGCTTTTTAGGATTTGTATCTGCGTTGGCCTACTGCATGGCGTAGAAATGTTCACATGACACGTGACCCTGTCTTGACCAATCAAAGCTGCATGAAGTTTTTTATTATTTAGCTCTTCCGTGCAAGGCGAAATACTGACGAAAAAGATCTACTGAATTTCCGTTTACAACTTCATTGAATGATATGACCACAGCTGCGTTCCTTAAACAGTACAAATCTATATAAGATATCATGATTCCAATGCTTACTTTATATATTTATAAGCAGCACTCGCGTTCTGTAAAAGATTGACAGACGGAATAGATTAAGAATCCTATCGGTGAGAAAAAAAAAATCGGCATTCAAGGTTAAATGAACAAATCGTGAAAAGAGACGTGTTTCACAGCTGAAATGGAAAACTGATCATGCATTGTTAGGAAGAGAGAGAAAGCTTAATGAAACGAAAATATCAGTCGTATCTCCGAGCAGGACACGTCTGGTAAAGGTCGATTGGAAGAGAAATACAAGTCGTGAGAGAAGAATTAGACCGGATCGCGCGCTGTAAAGAGGGGATACCCCCCCCCCCCTACTCTTCTCACCACCACCACCACCACTACCACCACCACCTCACCCCACCCCATCGCACAGTACACGAGGGGTGGGGCAATGTTAGGATGTCAGAGAAAGTCAGGGCAATCATATATAAGGTACATGCTGCAATAACGAAGAGTCATTATGTCATGCATGACCACCGTTTTATAACATATATAACAATTAATGGTAACTACGTCGACGAAACAAAACACAAGAAATAAAAAGACTAAGAAAAGCAGCCATCTTTAATGAAATTATGCGCACATTTTCGCGACTGTCCACACTCATCCTACGTGCTGTATTGTCAAGAAAGTGAAATATGCCCCCAACAGTGTATTGCAGCACGTGCTTGTCATACACGAGGAAACGAGATATGAATAACAGAGTTACCTGTATCCTTTATCTACCGGAAATATACGACAGGTTGGCTTGCAGATTGAAAGTGACATGGATATCGTATGGCATAATACTATCATGACTATTGTCGCAATATCCTAATGCGACATTTTTGTTTGCATGCACGTATTGGTGTCGGTTAGCTGTCACGCTGATGAAGTGTTTCAAACGATCAGAGGAGATAATTAAATAAAAATGATACATCTATGGTATCGTTTGCCTGATACTAGAAAAGAAGGGGAAACACCTCTTTCTCACGTGCCTAAATGTAATATCAAATGTAGGATCGCCCATTTGCAGGTAAAAACATAACATTTAATATAAACTATGGAAAATGGGAGAAAATATTGTAGAAGAATTTTACTCACAATATTAGGAATGGAAACTGGTATTGAGGAACTTATATTGATCACTAGATTTCGAGTAAGTTTTGGACGGGCCGTCCACAGCTTATCCGTTCCTGTAGTCTAGAGAAAGGAGACCACAATACTGCCCTACTCTGACAAAAGGAAGCAAGTGACAAATCACTTAAATCTGGGTTATTGGTATTCTTAGATTGTACCCAGCATTCCCTACAAACAGGCCAAATCTGGACAAGATATATTTATCTTGATGCGAGATATTCAATCTAACATGAATTGGTGTTGCACTGATGCCAATGCAAGTGACAGACACATTTTGCTTATTTACAAGAAAAGTATATTTTGTTAGTTGCTTCCTTTTGTCAGATTAGGGCAGAATAGCACACTCCACGGCTCTCCGCTCCGCAGTGATGCGCTGAGGTAAGCAGAGCCCTGTACATGAATGTAATTGCTCCGAAACAAGGTTTTTTTAAACGTAAGCAAATGTATTTTTTTCAGTTTTTTTAAAAGGTTTCATGAAGATGTGACTGGCATTCCATACATGTTATGGTTAAGTAAACTGATGATCCACTGCTGATCAACGAGTTGTATTACTTATGTAAAAATGCAATACTACCTTTGATATCAGTTCTCTCATATCCATGCAAGTATTCATTTTCGTGTAGGATGTAATTCATCGTAAAACACGCAATTGAATCGTACTGGCTGAGTACGTGAGTTCTTTTACACGATTTTTCTTTCAAAATATTTTAACTTAATTGTGTATCTAACGAGACGATGTCTATTATATACAGCACATGTTGTTTTTGCACAATTCAACCAAACGTTCAATAAAGGATTAGCTTGCGTCACCAGCCTGTTTTACCACTTCTCTAAAATCCTTATGAAAAATGTAGGCCTACTAGAAATACTTATTCATTCCATTTATACGAACTGCGTGCATAACAAACAAAAAACTCCAATGTACCAATTTGTATACATTCCGTTTTTACCAACTGCGTGCATTACGAGCAAATCTCAAGAGATGTAGGCCTACTCTTCCTATCATATTCCGTGTCCATTTAGGCACATGTCTTACAAAGTGGTATGGTGCCTGATATCATACCGTCCTGTACATCAGTGCTTGAAACGGAAGGAGATACCACGTCAAATGTTCAATCAAAGGTCAGCAGATTCTATTCCCATTAAGCGTCATATTGATAGTCTTTATCTAAAAAGCCCCAGTTGTACAGTATTCATGAAAGTCTATGCTTATTTAACCAGAAAGCCATCAAGCTAAAAGCCAATTTATATCTCGACGGCCATCGATTTATTTGCTTGTAAAGGGCCTTACCCATTTAAGTTCAAGCACCAATAATATGTAGAGGGAGGTTAGGTTATCAAGTATTACAAAATGATAAAGTATGCATCGAATTAAAGAGTACAGGTTCTGCACAAGATAAATTACTTTTTCCCTTAAAATAATTTTCGTAAAAGTACACAAAAAATCATTATAAAATCCTCAAATGGGCGATACACTGGACATCTTTGAAATAACCTACTTTCCCTTTAAAATTATCACATAATAACAAAATTACTCTAAATATTTTTTATTTCACGTTTTTTTTTTATGTTAACATCTACTATAGATCTTATGTCGGTAAGTGCAATGGCCCACTATGCACATTCAGGAAATCAAATCATCCTTAACTTAGAGCTAATAATTACATTGCTCAGTATGTGAAAGGTGTGCTTTACGCCACGGGTGCTGCGATTCATTATTCGCACTTTTTACATAATGCTATCTTTGTCTGTCGACTTAATCTTTCCAAAAATGCTGAATGATAGCCTTTCAGTTTAGGATTGATAAATCAATAGATTGTTTGATTATTAATATATTGGACATATATATATATATTATCTCTTTGATTTACAATATGTGTAATGTGACAATCATTCTAAAGTGTATCCTTGTCCTTGTCAATAACTTCTCTTTATGCTCTATGTGATCTTTATCTTTTGAGGAATCGCGCTGAATAATACTGTAGAATCAGGCACGAAATTAAAGTTTGATCAATGTGCCGAATGTGGTAGGAATACCCATGTGTTTTCTATTGGATGAATTATGGTCACGTGATCGTACACTACTTACACTTTCATTTCTCCCTCTCGCCTGCTGACCGCCTCTTGCCTTGTGAAGCTGAAACCTAATCCGTGTTTTCTGACGAGGAATCTCGGAAATGGATATTCGCAGCGATTCGGAAGCGGACCTCGGATGGGTTATGTCTCGTGCTGAGGCTAGAAAAATATAAGAAAACTCTTAAAAGTGTTAGTTTACGACAGGCTGTGTCATAATGATGGATGATAAGGTGCGAACCACACCGCCAGAAAGAAGACAGAATAGACAAAGAAACGAGTACATCCAGATAACAATTCTTCAACAGACGAAAGGCGATTTACAAAGTATTGTTCATTCTAAGAATTCTGTCTGATCTCTGTTTTTATAAAGGCTCTGAAGATAGAGTAATGAACCCTTGACTCCAGGCGCATATTCTATTGTAAAAGAATCTAGAAGCACATTGATCAAAATGTCATGGGAACGTACAGTGTTTCCTGTCGCGCTGTAGATCACGGTGAATCACGTGGGCCCTATACCTGATCCTCCTTCCACGCATCACCCGTTAGAGGTTGGTCAGATGAACTTTCGAATTCGTTGATCGTGGAGTCGGCCTTGTGATGATAACTCGGTATCCTGACAGTCAAAAGAATTAACTGCGTACGTGTGTTTTATTAGATAAAATCAGAGAAGTATCAAAGGGGGTCACCGTGCTACGTAATGTGCAGGCAAGCCTTACACGTATTTCAGCTTGTCCGGTGTAGGTCTTCAACTCGTTTGATATCATTATAGGATTGTATCATTTAAGTACCAGTGTGCCGCTATGTAGGGTTAGGATATCTCACTTTCAGTTGAATAGCGCCTTAACAGGATGGAAGACGCATTAAGAGCGGTAATTATTATGTAATGGTGGGACATTTATCATGATAAATATTTTTCATGTTTGTAAACAATTGTCATAACTTTGATCTAAAGAAATAGATGGAGTGTTAAACATTGCTTATCCCCCCCCCCCCCTAAACTTTGATATGATATCACGTCGGCATATGGACCTTCTGTGAAAATCTTGAGTCATGTTGGATTGTTCGAAAATAATTCTGTAATATAAACTGTCGGTAAATGAATTGACCCATGAACTTTTCGTGTTCGTGTTGTTCGTATTGCATATCTAAGAGTACGAGATACCGGAAATCATTCAGCCCATTGTGTCGATTACCTTGATTAAACTCTTCTCACGGAGGAATAAATTCAATACATATATTTGTGTTAATCGGAGGTAGATTTCTTCCCTTAGATATCAAACGAAGAATCTTACCCGCCCTATATTCTCCTTTCGAGAAAAACATTTGAAGTTCTCACGGCTGCCGGAAAGGATACAGACATCCATACAAAAGACGGAGACGACAGACGAAACATTCGTTCGTCGAGCTGGCTCTACTCAAGTCACGTGACTACAGTAACGAGAGGCTCAGGGACGTAATAAAGGTTAATTCTTTCTCCAGGGCGGACTCGATTTTGAATAATTCACCGGGTTTACGTCGCTAAATGCAGAATGCACCTAAAAGCAGCCCTATACTTCTGCCATAGGTGCGGCTTTCGGCTCTTTCATTTCAAACGGGTTTTCTGCAAGATCGCCCACTTTGCACTGCGGTCATTAAGAGCGTGGGTGCGACCACAAGCGTATAAATAAGGGACAAGTGCGTCTGTGTGTGTGTTTGTGTATGTCTTTGTGTGTGTATATATATATGTATATACACTACAGCTCAAAGGAATTGGCATAGGGAAAGGGAAAGGGAAGAAAGGGAAGGATCCGCTGTTTTGAACCGTTGTATATTTTGGCCAGTTCAGCATGAAATGTGATGCTTTTTAGGCTAAAGCATCGTGTTTCATGCTGAACTGGACAAAATTACGGCGGTTTAAAACTGCAGCTCCTTCCCTTTCTTCCCTTTCCCTTTTCCTATGCCAATTCCTTTGAGCTGTTATGTATTTATATATCCACATACATATACAGACACGAATATGTGTCTATGTTTGTATGTATATTTGTGTGGATGGCACGATCAGTCAAAAAGGAATAACGAAATGATCTTTGTTGACATTTGAGTAATTTGATATATGCCATGGAGTTGATAGAAGTCATGTTTCATGATGTTCAACAACTGCATGGTCTACTTGACGTATTCTTCATTACATGTTACCATGGTTACAAATGGTTATATGAGATACAGAGAGAAATGACTTACAATGTATCTGATTAGCGTGTTCCAGTCGCAATTTTTCACTTGTAAAACATTTACATCGTACACTACAAAGACCATCATTGTTTGTAGAACATACTGAGTTAATGACTTCACACGAAATAAGGGCTGTTCAAGATGTTATATTCTATTGTGTGTGCATAAGCTCTTATTTAAGTGTGTTTAAAGACTGTTTGGGCGTTGCTAAGCTGAACAATAAATGTTTAGAATTTTAGCATCCCCCAAAATCCTGTTCCTGACCCTTGACCGAGTACAAACTTGCTTTGTGCAATAGGACAATTGGGAATATTATTTTGCCACGGCTTAGTCACGCCCTCTCACATATAAAGGAGACCCATTCTTCCATTCCAATCCGCTCACTCCTCCGGTATTAAGCAAATAGACGGGTGTCATAGATGACATGAAGCAATAACCGTCCCGTCAAAATGACGACGTGTTTTGCTTTCCAGCGACCATCATTTTCATATTGGCTCGACCACAGTGTAAGTAAGTGACTTAGGGCTACGCAGGACATAATCAACGCACGGCCTATGGGCTGTTCCCTGGAAAGTGACAGCATGCACTTGTGCGCGGCGTGACAGAACGCAGTAGGTTCATTTCGATACATTTTGAAAATACCGCGCCATTTGCTCCGAACGCATATGCGCTTCGCGTTAGATTAACTGACAATACATATCAATTGTTTGCATATTTGCACCATGAGCATTAGGATGACTAATAAACGCACCAAGGCTTGTCCGACGCAAGTCTGTAGCAGCAACAAATATTGTACGTCCTACCATTGCTGTATAATAAGTTATAACAATATATAAGGTAATTACTTCCTCTTTCCCGGTGGAAGTGTGATGTACTTACGAACTGATATATCGATAATGATCCCATGTCATGAATCAGTACATAAAAGCAATCAATTTTCACGACGTAGTGAGGGAAGCATCCCTATGACGTGTGATACACTATGTAGCAGACGATTTAACGCACAAAGTCTCTTTCAGCATGTTACCGAAATATCGCAATGATTGTTATATTTTAATATTTCATAAGTCTTGGCACTTGCTGCGTCTTTCCGCGTGCGAGACGCGCGGAGAATTCCGGTTTTATTTGACTTGCTCCCCTCTTGACTTCTCACCGATGACTAATAAAGTTAGTTGACCAGGTAGCCTGGAGCTGTGACAATCTTCCCGCCCTTTCTCTGTTCAGAACACCACAGAAACTTAATTACATTTTTAATTGATGAGCCCTTCTCGCGCATTACACTTCATGAAAGCCTGTCCATAAACCTCATTATTGGAAGTGCATACGTTCTGGTGATTCTATGTGTCTCGGCAAATGCACTTTCTTGATATGATTTCTACTTTTTTCAATTCAACTCAATTCTCTATTCATTTAACAAATAAAAATAAACAACTTTCATGAACAATGAATACAAGGCATCACCAGAAAGCCGATGGCTTGTGAGATGTGATAACCTTTAACATGTGGCTCAATACACTTTTTATTTAAATGACATGCAGTAAGATGAACCAAAGTACACATATTACATACAAATACGTACTTTAAAAATACATCAAAGAACGACCAATACAAGCAAACACACACACAAAAAAAGCCCGAATGATTAACGGCTAAGACAATAATCAACCGAGTAAACAGTATGTAATATAATTTTTTTTTATCTTCTTCATGTTTTCTGAACCCCTTGTAGTCTCTCTATTAATACATTTTCTGTCACTTTGACTTATTATCTTCATGTGTGTGTGTGTGTGTGTGTGTGTTAAAAGGTTAACAGTTAAAAGGATTCTGACCGGCTTTGACAGAAACCATGGTAACGATCATAGGTAAACTACTGGTTTACAGGCTCGAATGAAGGGAACTTTCTCATAACATGAAACACGTGTTCATAATAATAATTATGGTACGTGACAAGACCGTTTTCCTAACTTACCAACATTTTAATCTATGTTATTGTAACTGAATATGGCTAGGGGAAAACAACGCCATGCAACTGGTATATAAAAATACTCGTTTGTATGTCCACAAAGAAAAACATCCACGAAGTGGATTTAAGCTCCTGGAATGCTTGTACCTCACAAAAATGAATGACACAATGCGTATCACTTGTTCATATTCTTCATGTTTTTTCCTCTCTTTCTTCGCTTGTGCGGTACTATATAACAAATCAAAAAAATATTCTATGATAATGGAGGTATTTGCCGTTAGTGCGAAGTTCGCTAGTAAGCACGAAAGGCGATGTCGTTTACCGAATCTCTTTTATTCCTGTCGCGCACATTTCAACGGACGTTCATTAAGCCTGCAGACGCATCGTATAATGACTACACATGGGACTCTGATGTCATTAAATGCGAGTTTGGTCCCAGTGCATCTCAACAGCGTGCTCAAATTACCTGCTGGCTTTACCCCACGGATGCGCTCTAGGGGAAATTCGCGTTGTTTTCTTGATATTTCATATCATGAGAGAGAACATGTATAGTCATGAGGGTAGAGGAATAAAAGGCTTTACCAGAGGGCGGGTTGAGAAAAACTTGAAAGTGCTCTGACACAAATTGGGAGAGCTTGAAGATGTACAGACAGTTAGACTTAAATGGAAATATCAAAACGAAGATGATTACATGAACATTGGAATGCAAAAAAGAAAAGGAAATTGTAGAAGAGAAGAAAATATGAAATAATGATAGAGGGAGAGAGAAAATGGGAGGGGGGGGGGGCGCAAACTAAGGAAAAGAGCATGGCGAATCAAGTTGCAATGAATTATCAAATTACTTGTCAATATTTCTTAGAACTGAAATGCAACGTAAAAGCAACATCACCTACACACACCCATACATAAGATAAATATCAGAGTCCCTGCCCACTTGTTCGCGGTGTATCGGAGAAGGAAGAAGGCGACAGAAAAGGCGGAATAGACTGACATCTCGTGTTTCACTCTCCGTCTTAAGACTTTAGCAGGATCAGAAAGTAGATTATGCAAATATAGATTTTCATCATTTTGAATGTATTTGCACGTGTCTTCAAGCACCTATTGTAACCTATATCGTGAAATGAGGATTACATTTGTTGATGCAAACGCCTGCGTGACATAGATTCCGCGTGGAAATCTTCAAAACGCTTGCGGATGGAAAAATAAGGACGATAAACCACCTACGTTCTCCTTATATACACGAGGTAGCGATTATAACACACGAGATAGGATTGGATATGTTTAGGGTGCTACTATACATTGGGTGGTCAGTTCGACTGAGCAACGATGTACGGTGTTATAATGTGTGCCAGATGTACCATCATTTTGAGTTAATCTAATGGTTTTAAAAGGTGAAATATACATATTTCCTTTAAAGAGTGAGTTTTTTGTCCAACAAACTTACTCCCCTCTCCGGTCTATTTGGGCAGCATGTGAGAACGTGAAGTCAATTTGTAATCTCTACTCACATCTAAGGCCTCAGCATCAAGTGTATTTTATACTGTCTTGAATGCCCATATCAATGTAAATTAGATTGTTTCTCAGTTGCACTAAAGGACTGATGGCACTTGCCCTAATACGATTAGTTATATTTGACATTTCCAATTTGTAGATGAATCTGTTATAATAAGTAGGAAATCATACAACAAGCTAGTCGATAATGAGATATATCCTACGAAATAACTCGCACAAACGATGCATCAATCTCTTAACCACTTCAATTTACATGATTTGAGGAACTACTTCAATCGTGAGGAGGCGGAAGAGAGGAAGATGCTTTATACAGTTGTATTTTACTCCCCCGTCATGCCTTCGTTAAGAACAATCCACCTTTCTCGGGTTCACCTACATGAGGGGGTTGTGGGTGGGGGAGGGAATATCTATTTTTTTTTTATGAATACTTATAATGGATTCAATGTAGTTAAAGTGAAGTGATGGCTGATGTAATGGCAAATAATAGTTTGAATCCGAAAAAAACCACTGTCAAAATATGGAAATTGTCGAATGTGATACATGAGTAATCTGTCTACATGTAAACGGAAATAATATTGATCTCATGCACAACTTTATGGATGGAATGTCTGAATTTGTATTGAAAGAAAACATTCACTTCTATGCACCTAATTTCAATGCACGATGCATTGATACTTTCCAGTTTGCTATGTATGTGAAGGTACTAGTAATACAATCGACCTTTTAGACTTTTGACGGAGCTGAGCGGCTCAGACGTACCAGGGATGTGCGGTGCGGGCTGAATCCTTATTAGGAAACAAATTGAGACAAAATTGTAGTCAGTTATTGCTAGTGACCGTAAGATATCAGAAAGCACTTATTTTATTCAAAAAATTCACTGCAACGACCAAGAATAATTTATATATTTATTATGACAACGACCTTTCAACATGTTCAACAGAGATGCAAATGTAGAGTGAATTTAGACAGCGTCTCAAATTTAGTTATCCTTTACTGACGCCGAGAGCAAGGTACTAATATCAAGGTTGGTTTTCAGTTTGGATCTCTAATACTCACTTAATTCAGAA
This sequence comes from Arbacia lixula, assembly GCA_963669155.1. Lineage (NCBI taxonomy): Eukaryota > Metazoa > Echinodermata > Echinoidea > Arbacioida > Arbaciidae > Arbacia > Arbacia lixula. The sequence goes on from OZ022584.1 coordinate 22,144,251, forward strand.
ACCCTCCCACGAGTTTTAGGCAAATACATTCTGTATCTCCAATTCATGTGTTTCTCGGCCCCAAGGTTAAAATAGAATGATTCACATGCATGTAACATATGCATGAGAATAGTACAAAACAGAACCTCTAGCAATACACGATTAACATTAAGTACTTTCCAATACTTGGATAATCACATGGTAATGTGTAACCAAGCGTTGTGTGTCTCGTATAACTTCAACCATGTCAACAGTCACGCACCGTATAAGATACAGATTAATACCATGTTATGACAATTTGATGATGGATTGGATAATCTGCTTGAATTATAACAGACAGAGCCTGCCATGTGTATCATATCTCTAAACTTGCCACCTCTCTACGTGTACCAACAATCATAAATGACATACGGTCAATATATCACATTAAAGTAAGATATTTTCCTGCAGTTCTTCATAATTGTATGTGTGTACTTCTTTTTAAAAGATGTAGTATAATTGAGTCTTTTCCCATTTCAAATAAAGGGGTCTTTGTGTCATCCCCACCTAGTGACATGAGTATTATGCGAGGATTTGTGGCAGATGGCAACTTGTCAACCACCTCAATAAATGTCCTGTAATCGATGACTGATATATTGCATGAACATTACATTCTACCGTCTTCAGAGACTGGTATCTTGCAATCTATGGTAGTGTGGCCCGTTGTTCCGGTTCAAGATTTTTTTAAGCAGATGTTCCCCTAAAGGAAACGTCCCCTCAATCACACGAGTATTAAATGCCACATTGTGTCATATCGTATCTTTGTAGGAAACAAGTATGGTCAAGACTGGTGACGCTGGATACCAATGATACCGAACAAGTCTGGTAAGTTATTTTGTTGGAAATGATCTTCGTCAATTCACCAAACATAAGAAAAATAACGTTTTGTGTTTATTTGTCCCGGTGGATTTTCTATCATGGGTGTTTCGTAGCTTAAAGGGCATATACTATACTGGGAAGGCAAAAAAGCCTTAAAAATGTAATTGTTAGCAATCTTCTTGCCAATGGTCTTAAATTCATGTATTGTCTATTTTAGAAGCTTGCTGAAAGTTATTTGCCCTCAAATGATCTACATTTGGAGTAATGAGTGATTAAATCACAAATCCCCAAAGTGTTCGGCCCGAACATTTTGAGGATTCAATCATTAATCATTAATTATTCCATATGTGGATTATTTGAGGGCAAATAACTTTCAGCAAGCTTCTACAATAGACAATACATGAATTTAAGACCATTGGCAAGAAGATTGCTAACAATTACATTTTGAAGGCTTTTTTGCTTTCCCAGTACAGTATATGCCCTTTAAATTGCAATCCTAAGTAGAACAAATATGTTGATTGAGAATGGATGTAGGCTGATACCATAGGGACACGAGGATGATACGAATGATGAAAACGTGATTTGTATGTGAACAGCAAATACACCCAATTATGTTATATAAAGAATTTCCTTACAGGAACACGAATGCTAACGATGATACATTGCACTGTTATTTGGACAAAAAAAAATCAGGGTATGCAATATGTGATTGTGAATTATTTTGAACAGAATACACGCAGAATGACGGGATGTATCCTATAGTGGTATCCCGTATGCACTTTCGAGCAATTCAATAGCATTGCTGTCCCTCTTGTGATCTAAAATTCAAATTTAATTGTTCCTCTTACCCCATTTCATTTCAAATTACTTACACTAGGATAAAAGAAATTGATTGCGAGAATTCTTAAAATCTTCATTTTCACCGGGGCGGCTACTGTGTTACCATTTAAGGCGTCCCAGAGGGGCGTGATAGGTATATCATTCAACCGAGAGGGTAAGGAAGCGAAATCCAATACCAGGAGAGGAAAGTGCACAAGTCGGCATCCCACACGAGAAATAAAGTGCGCATTTGGATGGGTGTATTTTCTCTGGATCGTTCCATGATATATGTGAGCATAATCATCGCCATGATCACGTAATCTCAAAGTGGCCTTTCAGATACCAACCTGTCAATATCTTATGGAATATAACACCAATATTCTTTTATATTGGGTAAACGCTTAAACGTTGTTTGATATTAGAATACGCCTGATAGCGGAAATCTGTGATTACAAATGAAATGTACAATCCTGACATCCTCATTTTCGACGATGTACTCCATAATCGTATTTGTACTGATAGACCTTTGAGAAGCGGGAGAAAGGGAGAACGTTATTACAATCTCACAAACCTTGAAACAGATTTCATTATGGAGTCGCGGACGAAATAAATTATAGATAGAAGAGCATAAAGATAATAAAACAAACTATCATACCTCATTTTGCATTTTCCATAGTTTATTTTTGTATATTAATAAAGAAAAAGTAAACTTGTTATAATGTTGAGGCGATATGGAGCCTTGCTGACTCGCTGTATGCGAGCACAATTCACTGTACACATTTTCTATGGACACGCCTGGCTGACCTTAGTGATATCTGATCCATCTGTACATAAAGAGAATGTTAACTTCCTACATGTGAGGATTTTTCTTGACTCCCTTGGTTAAGGAGAAGGTCAAGTGTTCCTGGCGTTTTCCCTGAGCATGAATATTCTACGTGACCATGGTGACAATGATGACAAGAATACGGGAATATGTCAATGTCACCCCTGTGTACTAGAACTAAAATTGGACACTCAACAAATATGGGTGAAGCTCCAATATATGCAGGCTGACAAGGGTACGCGATTAAGTAAATTCCATCTCTGTTTGCAAAGAAGAAAACTGGACTCTCAACGAATTTGGATAAGCTTCCAATATCCATTTCTTAGCCCTCTCTATACCAGGCCAGGAAAGCCGATCAATTTATTACACATTTATGGACTTACGCGATACTGATTGGGTTACCCGATCAGTGGAGTGTATGTTTCCTAGCAATGCTCGCATACGTGGCATTCCATCGAATCACAGGAAGGGTAAATGATCACGCTTGGACAATCGGTGGAAGACGACGGAGCTAATTTCGTCTAATGACGTGTGCTGTTGGTGATGGTGTTCCCAGGCGTCTGGTATTCGGACCGGAAAAGACACATGTTTGATGGACCGAGCAGATTGTAATGGAGTGAAACTGTGTGGCAAAAGGAGGGTGGAAATGGACGGACAGCTCAATGCCAAGGTCACATGAAACCCGCTGCCTTGATTAGTGGTTTTGCCGGTGTGTGTGTATGTGTGTGTGTGTGTGTGTGGGGGGGGGGGTACTGTCCTGGTATGGAGCACTCAGTAATGTACGAATGGACGCCCTGCACTTTTCCAGAGATTATCGAATGTGCATGGACACACCTTTAAAACTTGGTTAATCGTAGATTGATAGTAGTTGATTTCGTTTTCTGTTCAGTGAGCCTCAATCCGATTAAAATAAAGCCAGTGGTTACGTTATGAAATCAGGAAGTGAGATCCTCTCTTATCCATTGAAATGTGTATCTTTTCCCGCTGACATGTAATTTATAACTTTTTTTTATAGCGTCATAATTTCAGCCCCTGCATCCTCATTTTTTCCGCTATCCGAAAACACTTCAACGCGAGCCGCTGCCAGAATTCATAAAATATACCCCTGGCGTATAATGCAATATGTGCGTCCTTGTATGAAATAGAAGATGCCGGTTTTCCCCCAATACTCAAGAAAGGAAGAAAGGGGGAAAAGGCGGGAATGGCGGGATGCCTCTCTCTTCAGAAAGGGCGGGAAATATGACAGACTATCGATCGGAGGGAGAAAGTGGTAATCAGTGGTAAACGGTGGCAATAATGCGGGGTACGGGGTAATGGGATACCACTAATGCGATCTGGCGTGAGATACGGCCCCGCTCGCCACTCCACAATTGGAGAAAAACAAAACCCAGGCTTTTGGTTTCGTGAGTATGTGTGTTTTAAGGATCTGGTATCTCGGTATGGTTAAAGAACAGGTACAGATACGCGCATCCAAGGAAAAAAGAATGTTACACAAAAGCGGTAATGTCTGGTGTATCTTTTATATTTGAATACATTGTACCTTATTTTGTATATGAGTAGGTTTTTTTGGTATCTACGAAATGGTCATGTTTATAATGGATACAGTCCTACATAATCTTTGATGTACCAGACTAGGAGAAATGTAAACCAGGTTGAACTGAACTATTTTGCATATGCTACGCCTGCGTGATTTCTTTCGGGCTATTGCAAGGTTGCACTGGAATATGATCAATATGATCAGGGGAGCTACCTCTAAATGTGGAAGGATTAAACCACTAATGGAAGTAGCAAATCGCTATTTTGCCTTTGATAATATCAGTGCTAGGCAATTTGCATGACTTCAATTCGGAGACACTTCAAAGAAGATTTGTTTGTACATTATGTTGCTGCCAGGGCATTGTAAGAAAATCCGCAAAAGTCAGGGGAAAGAGCTGTCTACATACAAATCACGCTTTCTCCATGTCGAAATTGGCAGGGAAAACCCCGTTTCATTCCGACGCTAAGAGTGACAAGCCTCCAAAATGTCACGAGGCTGTTCTCTGACTATCAAGATGTTTAACGAAATGACAAATGAAGAATGCAAGTAAAGAGAGTAATTGTGACATACTGGATATCTGAACACAAACTAGATGCGGGTTAACATGATCTGTGATTCTACACGTTATATTGGCATAACATCACGTTCTACACAGCATTGATCGTTGGTGGAGAGAGAGAGAGAGAGACAGAAAGAGAAAGAAGCACAAAAAACTTATGCTCGAAGTGTGCGCCACCACTCCGTGATATATGGCGGCTTTCTTACACCCTCCTTCGCCGATACCTCGCTCTCTTCCGAGAGTGATCTGGGAGCGAAATGGATCATTCGGGAGCCCGCAGCAGTTACGGGTGTTCTTTGCAGATTGATTGGGGATGGTTAAACATGGAAGGAAACACTGGCAGTTCGTGGAGAGGGTAACATCACACTTTGCGGGTCATCGACCAAAATATGGAGGTAGAAACCATGCGGTATTGAATGACTCCTCTTAATTTTTGTCTGTGAATATTTGCTTACCGTGCGGATCGCTCTACATCAGACTCTGATGCTATCTAGTTAATGCAGTGTGTGTTCATATCGCATCGGTAACTACTACTGTCATTTTGTAGCTGCCTAATGCACTTCTCCTCTTTTCTGATGTTCTGAATTATATTGATAACTTCGTACATTCTTGGTCGAATTGTATGCATTGAATTTCCAACAATAATACGTTATTTTGCCGCACTATCTATTTTCATCTTCATACTTACGAGGATGTATTTTTAGAGAGACTCTCACGAAATGAATACTCCCCACAGGATTGCAATGAACCAGGTGAAGCTTAAGACAAGCTGACGGAAATGTGTGATCACACGCCGAGGAAACTAGAAATCCAGTGTCGGTGTCAAGTTAAGACGTGGATTCGAATGTCTTATGGCAAGCCTGTGTAAAAAGAAGAGCATGCCTCGCCCACACTTCCGTTCGTGTTTTGCCTGTAGATATTGCGGTAATTGGAACATACGATTGATATATCTTTATCCAAGTCTCTGTCAGTATTGCCTACATTCGTGTGGATTTCTGCAGACCTAGATTTTTTCAACAATGACATTTCTGTAGGTGAATCTAGAAATAGACTTAAAGCTATTATTTATCTGCCAAAGGCATGCCATGCCTGTAGGAAAAGTAAACACGCAATCACAAAAATGAACTATGGGCGAAATAGACACCCATTCCATTGACTTATATCTTGCGTCATGGACGGAGATATAGATCTGATAATGGAATAATTTAGCAGTCATTCTCTCTTCCTCTCTCTCTCTCTCTCTCACTCTCTCTCTCACTCTCACTCTCTCTCTTTCTCTCTCTCTCTCTCTCTCTCTCTCTCTCTCTCATTTTATTCTGCTGTCTCTATTTCGACAAACAAAGTAATAACGCACAGTAAATATGTAGGCTAAATGGTTTTTTTCTCAATACAATACATACTACAATATTTCAAATATGTGATTATTTAAGCACATACATTTTTAGTGCACTGTGTGTATCAATCGATAGTACAAAAACGCCCGAATAAAGGAGGTCCTCTCTGGTACGGTTCAACCGCAAAGCCTGACATCCCTAAAAGTCCTTCAAATGAATATAACCTTACTACAAGGAAGGCCGGCAAGAAGGTCAAGACGATCACTCGATGGCAATCGACGATCACTAGGGATGCATTTCGTCATTATATCCATGCTAGCGGCTCAGAAACAAAGTCGGCTGTGGGAAAACGGTTGATTGTGTTTCCGCCCAGTGACTTCCTCAACTTTATCAGGGTCTAGTCCTGGGCAGCTAGACTTTCATGTCTGCGACGTGTTTCTTTGATCCGTCGGCTTATGGGGTAAGGCTTAACAGCAATACTTCAAAATCATTGTGGGGTGTGCGTGGAATAAATGTACATGTAATTACTTCTATCCACAATCTGCTGTCAATCCTTGTCCCAGCTTTACATCTTAATAGCGTGGGTTGATAGACTCTCGTGTACGAGACATGTTTTCTCGATCGTTTGGCTTTTGGGGTAGGTCTTAATAGCAATACTTTAAATCATTGAGTGGTGTACACGGAATAAATGTATGTATAATTACTCATATCCACAAGCTACCTTCTGTCAATTCATGGCCCCGTGTCACATAAGAAAAAAACATGGGTTGATGTAAGTCTTAACAGCAGCCAAACAGAAAAGTTCTATCCAATCCATTAAAAAAAACGAGTGGAAGATGAGCTGTAACCATGATACAATTACAATCAAATAAAAAGCGATGGTGAATAAATCGTGAAAAAAAAATCGTTAAAAACATGCAACGATCCAGCTGAAGTTACGGATACGATTTCACGATAGTTTAAAAATAGTGAACGAAATGTTCCCTGGAAATCCGGATTAGGTCGTAGAAGGTTATGATGGAGGTTTGGCATTGGTTAAAACGTTTTGAATCATCTAATTGATTGTTTTAAAATCGGCATTATGATTTTAAGAACGTAGATTAAGCTCTTAGCACTTATTCGGGGGAATGAATAAGTTTACGGGAGAAGAGAACTTCCTATTTCAACTCTCGAAAACCGCACTCGGTGCTCCATCTCGAACTCATTTCAGCTTTTAACATAATTACAGAGTGCGAATACGCTTGAGTTTTTCCGCTCCGTACTTATTCAAATTAAACATTCTGGTAAGATATTCATTAATGGATAAAGCCCAGTAAAAGAAACCCATAAGTGACAAGAAGGTTAACATAATACCGTTTCCCAAGTATTGTGACAGGCGTCTTTTCACGCCCGAACACAACAAAGCACTTTACTAGTAACCGTAATCATGTTAATCAACTCCAACATCAGTTTTCACGCACGCACACACACACACACACACACACACACACACACACACACACACACTTTTTTTTTTTTGTTTTTTTTTTTTGGAGCACCAGCGCCAACTCTCTGGGCGTAGTTTCCCTTGCGAAGAAAACGGTGAACTCGGCCGACGGGGAACTGAAGTCCTGCCCGAGAAGATCGGGACTTGGCCTTGGTACGTGCTTTGCCAGTTTTTCCTCGTCCTGACATGATTCTTGTGCTGAATAAAATAGTTTTTACACACACACATACAAACACACACACATACACACACGCACACACAAACTCTCCGATGGTTGTTGATAGGTAGCGGGGATTGCTGTGGATCCAATGGCCCAGATTCCAACCATACCGGGTCAGCGTTAATAATTGGAAAGATCCCCATTATGACATGTATCACTTACCCTGGCTATGAATAGGTACCAAACTCATAAGTGCTACGTCTACAATCATGTATGGAGAATGCTCACTTTAATAGACGCGTGTGGATTGATTGTATATTGATATCCTTTCGAGAGCCAGAGAAAGCTGGCAATCTTACCCGCCAACAAAAGCAAAAAAACGGCAGCAAAATAATGTAAGAGGCAGGTGAGTGTGCCTCCAGTGAGTATGGTATCAGTGAAAGTTCAAATGCTACCCAACATGCCTAAAGAAAGTTCGAAACATTGTCCAAGGAAAATGGTCGGCTCAGAAATTTAGCTTGATGACCCTTTGGGTTTCCCACTGATGAATCGTTTGTCAGGTGTAAATGAACAATTGATTAATCTAGTAACAGAAGAGCATGTCTAAACGTCTACAAAAGTGTTCGCAATTGCGATTTAAATGATGGATTCGAGCTGGTTTGGATGATAGCGGAGTAGGTCAAAAATACCACATGAATAAAAGATTTTCTTGCTCTAGTGAGGCGTTTGTGGAGTTTATCTGGAACAGTCGACAAGCATAAATAATGACAGCAGAAAAGGGGACTGACTGACAGATAATCCGGTTAAATTTTCATCTATCAGTGCCATCCCCACTTAACTGCTCAAACATCTTTCTCCAGAGGCCCGCCAATTGTTTTTGAAAGCAGCGCATCGAAGTACAGAAGGCGTCGGGGAAAGATAATCTATTATCTGTGGTGCAGTTTCAGCGCGTTTTCCTTGCAGCCGTCTTTTAACGACATTCTTTGGTGACCATGGGGATTGTCAGTGGTTTGACATCAGATATATATTTGGGGGTTCAATAAGTAAGAACGTCTTAAAACATCATTTAAATACACAATGAGACGTGAAGTGAGGGGAAAGGAACGATTCGGCAGTGGGAACTGTCCGCTTGCCTTAACCGGGGGGTTGATTTGAATCTGCACGCTGTGCAACCCAACCTAGTCCATTCACACCGCGTGGCCTGGAGGGAAAATTAGATTAATCAAACATGCTATTGGGATAAGCCATGATTGAATGCGTGCCGCCCAAGCAAGCCACTCCACATAATGATTATTCCCTGTCCATTCTGACTTGATTTGTAATAAAGCGATGGAGTGATTGGACAGGTTACAACGACGATAAAGGCCCATCATCATTACCTTTGAAAGAGGGCCAAGTCAAGAGTTGTTGACAACTATTATTCTTTATGTGTGGACTATTATGATGGAAATATACAAAGGATTTACTTATGAGTGATTCAAATGAATGCACGTGGAAGCTTGACTACAGTTGTGATAAGTTTGTGTAGATCGTGTATTGCAGTCAATCCAAATTCCGAAATGCATTTTTTCCCACTAATCTATATTTATATTACTACACTTGTTTTGAATGTGTTCCACATATAACATGAATCTTTGTGGTAAAATGACATGATGGCTAGGACAATTGTTTGGATGATTATTGTTCATGAACATAGTTTTTCAATACGAAACCTAATATTAATGAATCCATTCTTATGAAGTAGATTTATATATAATTTGCCCATTGCGTACATGTAATTTAGGATAACTGTACCATATAAAAATGTGCAAGATCATATATAAGAAATGACGATACCATCACACATGATGGCGGGAGCTGCTAATTTGCTTCCTTATAAAAAGTGGTCTTCATATCATTCATGTATTCATAATTTCCATATTAGTTGTCTGACTTTCCTCATACGCTTCTCTGAATTTTCGGATTTTATCATGAGGAACTTACTTTTGGACAAAAATTGCCATAGAACCTCAATAAGTTTAGTAATAAAAAAAGTAGGGTTTTGGTATTCACCAGCTTAATACATTTTAGACGGATTCGCCAAGAAAAAAATAGGGAGGTGAAAACTTCTTTGTTTATTTGATTGTAAATGTAATACTTCCGAGTTGTAGTTTTTGTAGCATTGCTTTGTTTTGGGGCCTTCTTCTTATGATAGATATTCTTTTACTTTTTATGTAAAATAATTGCAGATTTGATCTAATTGGATTGAACTAAATCAAAATAGAAAAAAACCTTTTGAAGATACGTCCTTGCCTCATCTTCCACACAGACAGGGAAATGGACACCCATTCATATCCCCTTTGCCCTTTGCAATGGAACCCTTCCTGCGTGGCGCGGTGCCAATTTTGATGAGAATGGTACTAACGATAATAACGAAATAGATACGAGTTGCGTATATTGACAGCTGATTGGGTGAGGATTTGTGGCTAAATCGAGGACAGACAGCTGTGTATCTGGCTCAAACAGGGCCGCCTTTACTCATATGCGGCTGGCTGATCACACATAAGCTAGTCTGTCTACAATATGAGAGCGGCATTTTAGACTTTCTCTTGCGATCATTTTCAATCAAGCTAATTCGACAGTATAGGGTCAAAATCGTAAATACGAGCTTGCTGAAAAATAAACACACAGTGAAACCAATTTATGTATGATTTTTAGCATAAATACTGATGGGACTATGCATTCAGCTTATAGTATCTACATTTAGAATTTTAACTCTCATAGTACCTGGCTTTCATAATATATGTCAATTCTACCACAGTTCTCCATTGCCGATGGGGACGAGTGGGTTAAGCGTTACGAACGATTTATACATTTCCGTCTGTGTGTGGAAAACACACTTTGTCAAATATATGCTTCAAACAGATCAACACAAGAAAGCCGTTTCAGTATTTTCGGTAATGAGTTTAAAAACTAAAGAAACAACCAAAGAAGAATCGAGGGTTTGGACAATCTTCAATTCTTCTATCATGAATGTAGGCCTACAAATTAATATGTTTTCAAGCGCCGATAACACGGATGTGAATTTCATGTGGGGGCGAAAATGATAAAGAAATACGTATTTCTCCTTGAGGCGCTGAAAAGCACAATCACTGATCTTTTTTGTGTCTCTAGTACTTCCATTTTACTCCCACGCCCGCTCGGTGCCTCGTTTTACACGCTCAATCAATTAGTGCCTATCAGACGAGGCGCCATGTACATCGGTGCGCTCGGCCGTAACAGAAATGCAGCAAGGGGCAGAACGGGCTGAACGAATAGCTATATTCCTCTTTAAAACATCCCTTCGATAATATATAATAGTAGCATGTTATTCACTGGTTGTGTTACTCTTTTATTGGCCAAAGTGTCCTTGTGAAAGATTTACATAAATTGATCAAAGCCATACTGAATTTACGTCAACACTTTTTACGAAACATTGGTCGTTGATTGGGACGTATGAAGGCAGATGATTAATTGATAAACGCCCTCAAAATATACACGATCGAACAGACTAAGTTTTACGTATAGCAAAACAGGAAAGAAGCTTCGATCATGTGATCAAAACAAATACACATGAACAGAAAAATATGACCATGGGTACTGGCATGCCTACACCGCCTATAAGCATTGTCTTCAGTAGATGTGAAACAACTGCTTCCCTTTGATCGCCATCCTTCTGAGGCCTTGCCCTTTTATGATGTCCTCCCTGCCTCTAAGCTCTTGCATGTCTCCTACTTGTTCTCAAGGTCTCTGTTTCATGGTTTATTGATAGTTACCTTGAACACACATGTCATGTCTTGATACCGATTTGCTTGTGCCGATCAATCCATCTGGATTACTTCGTGTGACAGCTCAACCGCCTGCGTGGGGAATAAAATTCCATTAAATTATGAATGATTTCCCGTGAAAGTAACACATATCAGTAATTTATCTATCAACGTCTCATCTTTGGTCTCGCACGCGCAAGTGTTGGTAGATTCTTGTAAAAAAAAAATCATAAGAAAATATAGGAGAATGATAACACCCAAGGTGCGAGTAAACTCTCACCAAGGACACGTGGTATCGGAGACGGGAAATAATTATGGCTTGCGACAGAATAATGTATAACGATCAGTTGGCATTAAATAGGCCACTTTTTTTGCCCTTTTCCCCTGATGACTTGTTCAAAGTCTGCTGCTAGCATATCTTCATGATTGACATAGCTTACTTTGATTTGCGATCGCATTGTACTTTTTGCACAATATGAATTGGTTAAGACAATTCATTGAGTAACATGCTTTCATACGCAAGAGCCTTTCCGAATATGAATTAATATTTTAACGAAAAGTACGAATTCTCTCTTCCTTTCTTGCACTATGTGGCCTCCCATATTTCTTCGTGGTATCTTACCTATCTTTCTCCTTCTTTCAATCTTCCCTGCTTCCCTTCTCTTCTTCGATTATCAATCGTCGTTCAATCATTTTGAAATCATACCTAATAACCAGCGCGTGTTATTCCCTGCCCTTTGCACTATGCGCGGCCAAGCAGGGATGTCGTCGCACGTTACCATCATCTGCACAAACATTTGGCGGCCAATCTCAGTCATCATGGTCTTTGCAGTCTTGTCAGAAACCTGTGTTTTCGCAAGGGGGCCATTTCTTTTGTTGTTGTTTTATATCCATCTTTTCCACGTCAATCAATCCTTTTCTCCTGTTAGAGCGTGACCCAGATCGGTTCACTACGACAGTCCCTTCGCTTCAATCACCCTTTACCTCCCCCGAAGTGCAGGCTTGTCTCGGCGGTAGTGAATCGCGATGAAATAATGCTCATTTCAACCCCCAAACCCCGCGGGTTTCTTTAATATGTTCTTGAAAGTAGAGTGCGGATGTTTGTATATGCTGCTTATCACTTTATCCATGCGTTCGTGTGCGTATGTGTGTGAATAAGGATAGGGTTGGCTTCTGTTTGCGCGCTCATGTACAACATCATTTCCATTATTTCTCTATGTACTTGCGTGTTCACCTACTTGTGTTTTGCATACCTGTTTGTGTGTATGTGTGTGTGTGTTGACCTACTGTATTGATAAAATGCATCTCATGGAAAAGGGTCTAAACCGATTTGAAATCAGCTGCTTCCTGCCAATGCAATTATGCTCGGCAAGTCTCTAAAGCCCCGGTCCCGGTTCTCCGGGGGTCACGGGTTGTCTTGGACAGTAATTCGACGAAAATCAGTCGCAAAGAGGACTTGAACTTATCACAAGTCCCCTCTGCACAAGACGGCAACAGGTCGTGAAAAGGTTGTGCGACTCTTGTTACAAGGTGTCACAAATGTTATCCCAGACAGGCCCTAGACGAACGATCGTATTGATCACATGCATGTCTGATAGGATGTGGGGCTTACAGTGCATGCTCCCATGAATGATATGAAGGTCGTTTGATAAATGTTATCCTACATGTTCCAAAAACGTGTGATACGTAATAATTACAACAATGTCCTATTGCTTTTTTTAGTTTTTCTTTATTTTTACTTCGTACTAACCTGATGGAGCAAAATCTATTTTGGTTACAGTAAATGTAATTTTGATAAGCAAGTTCTGCTCGATCTACACGAGTAATTGCCAGCTGTGTATTTCTTTGTTATGTTAGTCTTGATGTATATCGTTATGACTCTTGTTAATTAAGTATCATCAAGAAACAAATAACTCAAGGGTAGAGTTTTGAAAAGTAAAGTAACTTTAAAAAATTATGTATCATGATCAGGTAGTACTTATCAATGTTTAAAAAATCAAAGAACTTGGTAAATTCTTTCAACAAAGAGCGTTTTGATTAATATCTTTTGCATTCCTTGGTTTAAAATTAATGACACGACATGTTATTTATTTAATATTTTCTGTGTCTTAATTGAAATATGTAAATATATCAAGTAGCGGGTAGCATGAATATATACAATTATCTGATTATGACGAACCCATTTGGCATTCACTCCACTGTGCCTTATACTGTAAAGTGAATGGATTCACCAATTATGCTTCATAATCATAATCAAAATATCTCATCCTATTGCTTTCGGTTTGTTGTATTTTTCGTGAATTCCTATTTAACTATCTTACTACCATTATCAAGGGGATGTGTGTTAAACCTATGTAGTTTTCAAGGTATGGTAATGTAAGTAAGGGTGATGAGATACTGTTCGTCCAACAATACACGCTGGCGCCTCAAAGAATCTTGTCCTTCTCACGTTTTGATGATCGGAGCAGTCAACAACGTAAAGCCTATTAACTCTTTTTATGCCGTGTGTGTATTTCCTAGCACTGAATGAAAACAGAGCTTATAGGACAAGATTTTATTTAGCATATGAAGGGTTAAAAAGAACATGATAGGTGAAAGGTGGTTTTAACAGAAACAATTTTTTTATTACAAAGTATGAAACCTAACAAATTCATGGTGTAATGGTTTCTAGGGTACTTTCAATTAGAAATTAAAATGTTCCCATGGTATCAAATAAGAAATTAGGCAGCAGTGTGCTCCATCCTGTAAACGAACGTAAAACATAGGTGAGAAAGCAAATCTTACAACTAAAGAGATTCTGACTTGTGTTTCATTCATTTACAGTATAGATCACATTATCCTTTGTCACTTTAATCACAAACTCTCACAATTGTGTTTAGTAGAAACGGACGTCAGGATATTGCTGAAATGTTATTTTGTAGATCTCGCACAAAGCTTGTTTCTTTTCATCCGATTGGTCGTCAAATTTATGGCCTTGGCCGTAACTCGCCAGGACGTCAATACGATTAACTCGCCAATCGTTTCGAACGACCTATCCGTGTGCAGAGGTCATATGGATTAAGTAATTTGATTTGAGCTGATATGATGTTCACTGAATACGAACTTGGGTCATAGATGCACTGGGGGTACCTTCATGTTATGGTACCTTTGGAGGTCACAGGATAAGGTCAAAGGTCATTTGAGGTCATACGTTAAAGTTTACTTGCAAGACTCTCTTATCACACATAACTCAAAAATGGAAATTAACCTTTTTTCGCACTCCATAATATTTGCATACCTATCAGAGGTTGTGGATTTGCATCGTGTATGGTGATTGGAGTACCGGCTATCAAGAGTGATTTTGCACCAAGTGCTGCTCAGGTGATAAGACGCTTAATTATTAGAACTAAATATATAACTTCAAATATTCAGTAAGCTTGTCAGATACAGCATGTACAGGGGATGAATTCCATTATATATTTGTTTGTCCTTTCTGCTTGGAAGAGAGAAAGTTACATTTACAGAAATCAGTATTACGTAGCCGTAGACCTAGCTCTTTAGAAATGGATATACTTTTAAAGATACAAGATTCTTGCCAGTTGAGGAAACTTTTAAAATTTGTTAACATAATCATGAATCATTTTAGTCATGAACCAAAAAGAAGTGATTTTGTTGATGCTACTGTTCAGCGTCATGAACAAATAGTCACACGTGGTGGTAGAATTGTAAGAAATCATGTGCGCTTGGTGTTGTGAATACTGAAGAAGTTATGTACTCGATTTACTTTATGTATTTGTAAGTATTCATGTCATTATATATCATTGTAAATATGTTGAACTGTCATACCCCGAGAGAGGGTCGATAGAGTTAATAAAATCTTATCTTATCTTATCTAGTAAATATTAAAACTTTTTCTAAAACCATGTAGTTGTAAGCTGTATACTTTTTATGGTATTAAACCCACTTTTGGGAAGAAATGTTAGAGGAAGAAGTGACACAAATTAATTCATTTCCAAAGCCTTTCACAAGATGGTGTTAGCTTCAGTTTTAATAAGAGCGTTTAGCGTTACTAGTTTTGCTATTTTGCGTTAATCTCAAGACGGATACATTCAAAGAACGTTTTAATCAGACGTTTTAACTGGTTATGGGCTGATACAAAGCTTAAGATGGTAGACATATAAATTACACAGAGCAGCAGGTGGTTTGGCACACGAGGGGTTAAAGGAGAAAGTGGTTTGTCTCAAGGATGATGAACGAGAGCCCTTCACCTCGGCCATTGTTCAAGAGGATCGTACTTGACCAACTTAAAATACCATTACAAATCATCCGGCTATGATGGTCAAGATGGAGGGCGAGAGAGAGAGGGAGAGAGAGAGAGAAAGACAGGCACAGAGAGAGAGAGAGAGAGAGGGGGGGGGAGAAAGAAAAGGGAATAGAGAGATGGCATTTCGGGGGAAAGATCATAGTACAGCATTTTCATCTTGATAATTAGGAACTTGATATCCCTCCCATCCTCTCGAGTCCGCCACCAGCTACACGGTGCAATGTAGATGGCTGACCCATACAGAACGACCTCCCATGATGACGGTGATCGCTGAAACGGAAACACCCAACTTCCGACATATTCTTCCAACCATTTTGTCTGTCAGGCATTAAGTCTTATGTTTGACTTTGACATAATACAAATACAAAACACAATAGAATGCAAGAATTTTATGCAAGGATGCAAGAAATTACATATTTGTGTAGGGAGAAAAGAAACCAGAACATAAAATGAATGCTAATTTAGTACGGAACCTATTAGTTCAAACAATGCCCTATGTACATTTATGTACATGATGTACATTTGGCGCGTACGCACAATCATGACAATGTAGTTGATTATGAACGAGATTCTTTGGAAGAATAGTTTATCCATTACTATTATATGTCGATTGTGTCGTGCCGTTTTCACCTGATTTTGGAGGGACGGCGATTTATAAATCCTCCAATTCCTCTTTCCTGTGATATCTAGGCAGCATCTCATCCTCCTCTATCGTTAAGATCACAATCTTCCCTGCTAACATGGTTAATGGTATGCAACGGTACATGTTGTTCCCTCTTTCGTGATAACGCCGGTTCTCCGTATATTCACTCCATTGTACATGGAGTACAGTACTGCCACCTGTACATAGCGTCAAACGCCGAGGTGAAACTTTCCTATTCAAAATGATGAACATGTCGTGAACATTTCCATCGATTTTTGTTTGTGTGTATCAGCAGTGATTTGATAAGCATTGATGGGCAGGTGCAACGAGCTTCCAGCCGCCGTGAGGCGAGTCACTGGATTCATCTGTGAGAATACCGCCGCGCCGCTGCGACCATGGCGACTGTCGTCGTGTGATTCTATACGGTCGACAATGTGAAGTGTAGAGTCAATGGGAAGTGTCTCCGATAAAATGTATTCGATTGTTTGAATCAGGCTACCCTGGATTTCATCTCTGTATCGCTGATCTCTGACCTCCTCTCTCTATCTCTCTCCTCTATCTCTCTCTCTCTCACCTTCTCTCTCTCTCTCTCTCTCTCTCTCTCTCTTTCTCTCTCTTTCTCTCTCTCTCTCTCTCTCTCTCTCTCTCTCTCACACACACACACACACACTCTCTTCTGCTTTCCCTCACTCTGTCTCGCATGTCTCTACCCTTTCTACTCTCCTTTTCTCCCTACCGTCCCTTCTCACCTACTATCTCTATGTAGCGCTATTTTTGTATATTCTCCATATCATCAACCCCCTCCTTCAGTTGCCTATCTCTCTTCGTCTCTTCTAATCATTTTCGCTATCACCTCTATTCAACCTCTCTCTCTCTCTCTCTCTCTCTCTCTCTCTCTCTCTCTCTCTCTCTCTCGTATCGCATTTCCCCTCTCCCTATTGTTACCGTGCACTACACTTTATAATATAGAGGAAACGAAGTGAACTGACCAGATACACAATAGCGTTCATATGCTGATGTTCCTCATTCCAAAGAATCAGCAGAAAGCGTGTATAAACAAATATGCATGGACTTACAATCCTTCATTCTGATACGTTTGAATCCTTTACGCTCTCCAATAATCTGACTAGGAGGCGGGCCTGGGCGTGTGATCCACTGTGTAAATAGCTTCTAATAGTTGTCGCAGAACGGTTCTTACGATCGTTTCGCCATCAACAACTTATCATCTTGGATGTTTGGAGAGGGGTATTATTCATGAGGATACGCTATTCCAGCTCACGTGCTAGTATTTGATTAACGAGCAGCTCGGTGTGTGTATCGTGCTTGAGGTCGCAGATTTTCCTCTGCATGAAGGCCTTTTGATGACAGTTCAATAACAGTATTGAACCCGATGTCAGAAGGAACAAAATAATTTTTACGACAGCTTCAATACCTACTAACCCCCCCCCCCCCTACATTCACACATACACAAACGCACACAGACCAACACTCACTCTCACACACATACACACACACACACACACACACACACACACACACATACACACACACACGCACGTACACACAAACACATACACATTTAATGTAGTTTTTTTATACAATAGTGAAAAAAAAACAAAGTAAGTTTACGTTTATTTAATTTTGCTGTCTAATAAACACGTACTTCAGTACACATTAATTGTAGGCGCCACCTGAAAAAAAAACACTATACAATTCTCAGATTTATCATTACGTCGTGTCTGTGATCAATCAAACAACAACCATTAATGTATATACACTGTAAATACGAAGTGCCCGACGATATTCACCACGAACGCTAAATAAAATGCTATTGGAGTATGCCTATCCAATGATGTGCGCTTAGCCTTGGGCTTGCAATCATGAATACCTTAAGTCAACATAAGCATAGTGTATGACCCCAAATCATAGTACATGTATTAAATACTGCCAATTAACATTTAAATGTCACATGTAATTGGTATAAAACATATATGATAAATAGTAATAATAGCAAACTCATCAGCATGATCAGTGTGAACACTGCTTTTCATAGTACCCGAATGTGAACCCCGCTTTTAACGAGAACCCAATGAGAACACTGCTTTTCACGAGGACCCAATGTCAACACCGCTTTTAACGAGAACCCAATGTGAACACTGCTTTTGACGAGGACCCGATATGAACAATGCTTTTCATGAGGACCCAATGTGAGCAATGCTTTTCATGGGACCCAATGTGAACACTAAAGAAGGACCCAATATGAACAATGCTTTTCATGAGGACCAAATGTTACTACAGCTTTACATGGGGCCCCCAATGTGAACACTGCTTTTTGCAAAGAGCCAATGTGAACACTGCTTTTCACGAGGACCCTATGTGAATACTGCTTTTCACCAGGACCCAATGTCAACACCGCTTTTCACGAGGACCCAATATGAACAATGCTTTTCATGGGACCCAATGTCAACACTAAAAAGGACCCAATATGAAAAATGCTTTTCATGTGGACCAAATGTGAACACTGCTTTTCACGAGGACCCAATGTTGATACAGCTTTCCACGAAGATCCGATGTGAATACTGCTTTCATAACTGCGTTTAATAACTTTGCATAACTCCAGTCTCTGGATCAATGGATTTTAACAGGTGACTATTCATCTCCTAGATACCATGGATACGGGGAAGCTATGTTTATCTTTTTTTTTTTTGCTGAAGAACTTGAGTGACATTTGCTGACTGCGAACCATGTAAAATAAATGTAGGATGTAGCAGACCCAGTACCGTGACGACCAGTTACTGCGAAACCCATACCATCACCAAAATGCATGTGAACAGAGGGAACGAACTACATGTCTTCATTATCTCATGCAATTCATTGAGAGCACTGTGGTATAATGGTGAGAGCTCTTGACGCATTCAGAGCGATTTTGGGTCCGACTCCGAGCCGGTGCGTACACCCATGGACAAGGTGTTTTGCTCATGCCAATTCCTCTTAACCCAGATTTAGTAAATGGGACCCTGCTAGGAATTTATATTCATGATCTATTAAGATCAACTAGCTTCAAGCGCTGTCTAAAGCCAGCGTAATAACTGAGTGGTACTTTGTACCAAAAAGCGCTATATATAATCTAATTATTATTATTGATATAATTCTCTGCATTTGTGTCACTTTCGTATAAAGCCTACATGTTATAGCCTTGCTATCTAACATGTGAAGGCGTTCCCCTCTTTGTGCCAGATAAACTGCTGCTCTATGGCAATCGCGTATATCAATGGTGAACATAAAGCGTTAACCAACACACGAAAGTAAACATGTGTACATTGAGAGATCTTGAACGAAAAATATCGTTACCATCTATGTTTATGAAATTTGAAATATCGAAGCGCCGTGGTCTAACAAGAAGGTCGTAGCGGATACTTTTTTTGTCTGTACCTCTACAAGCCCGCTTAGTGCGTCCACCTCATATCCAAGTCCCGTTGAGAGCAATGCCAAGCCTTCGGCCTAGGCGGGAGAATATCATGAATAAAGTGAAGCTTTGCTATGTGTGGCAGCGGGAGAGAGAGAGAGAGAGAGAGAGAGAGAGAGAGAGAGAGAGAGAGAAGTCTCATGAATATAAACCCTCGCTCCAAATTCTGGGCTACCTCGATGTGCTAGAAACGTACTTCGAATGAGGAGACTATTTCCGTCTGCGTGTATGTGCGTTTTATCCAACTGTCCGCAGGTCGGTAGCTCATTAAATGCTAATGTAGGGTTGATGAATAAAACAATAGCAGAGGTGTTGCGGGTCATTTGATTAGTTCATGGACTTGCGACCTTGATATAAGTTAACATGCTCGCATTTGAGGGGGTAGGGATTGTACCTTGGTGACGTGATTCACCGACCTCATGAGCGGCATTTTGGGAGGGGTGGGCGGGGGGGGGGGGGGGGGGGGGGGAAGGGAGGGGTTACCTGTTAGGATAAGACCGTTTGACTGAATTTTTATTTGGACATGGTTTCATACATGCCATTTGGAGTGGAGATGGTGCACATGTACTCAATCTAACGTAAATTTAAGTAAGTAATAAGTGATATAAATGTCGGACATGTCTGTCCTTTTTCAAATCATAGATACATCAAAGTTTCCATGTTATTAATAATAATAATGATGATGATCATCTGATTGTTTTGATCAATCCCTTTGTTTTCTTCGT
This sequence comes from Arbacia lixula, assembly GCA_963669155.1. NCBI lineage: Eukaryota > Metazoa > Echinodermata > Echinoidea > Arbacioida > Arbaciidae > Arbacia > Arbacia lixula. Next base: position 22,164,728 of record OZ022584.1, read on the forward strand.
TTTGAATAACCCCCTTTTTTAATCACAATTACAAATGTTATTTCAATCATATTCGTCACAAGCATTTCTTATAATCTAAAATATCATATCGGTCTTGATGATGGCGTATCATGAATGATTGTAACATGAAAAGTCTTCAAGATGATGTGCGTGATACTCAAGAAGAGTCAAGGTCGAACAACATATAAATTACTTCCAAGGTTCACAGAATAAACATCATGAATACTTTTCTCTCCGCCGCACCTTCGGGATAAGACCCCCACGGCCAATTCCAACATGGCGGCCAGTCATTTCGGTGATTACAGTGTGCTCGGCGCTCATTTATGCACGATAACAAACAAGAAGAAGTGGGTCAGAACCGCGTTCAAGATATCACCCTCTCATCTCCCACCCGGCCAATATGTGGCAATTAAGTGCTGTCTGGTGTCATATTTCAGCTCAAATTGACTTCTTCCTGTCCGAGAAAATTTCAGCCTCATATGCTGCAGAATCTGTCGCTGTCTTTGGAACGTTTTTTGCCTGCTTTTACTCTTCTTTTTTAACCTGTTTTTTTTCTGGAATCTGTTTTCTGCGTATCAGTCGCATTTTCAGCGCTTCATTTTTTGTCTTTTTGTGTCGTTGCTCCGTCCCCATCATTTTCATACCCCTTCTTTTAGTTTGAAATAAACTTTTTCTCCAAGCACTTATTTTTCTTGCCTTCATGCAACCTCCACAATATGAACCATTATTTTATTGTAACATATTGCCCATTTCTCAATTTAGAGTTATATATCACTTTGGAGTTATGATGTTGCATTGGTTTAAAACTTCTTTATGCACGCATGACTTTTATATTCCCATTCTCAAACCATTTTCGATTTTAGAACATTTCTTCAAATGCAGCAAGTTCCATATATTGCGGAGTTTATCTAGCACTTGAAATATGAACCGCTTGCACTTTTGAATATTTAAGTAGAAATATCATATGACCATGGATTCATGCTTATGACAGACGGTCTTCTGAGGCTTGTTGTCGCTGAAGGATGGCATGGGCAGCGATGTGGATGCGGGTGTAAAGAAGGGGGAATCACGTGATCAAAAGCGTGATAGATTTAAACAGCAGATTACTGGGTGCAAGGAGGAGAATAAGGGAAAAGGGGAAAACTTAACAGTTTGGAATAACTTGGTTAATATATCTCCCTATCGAGCATCCTGTTGATCTCTCTCTCTCTCTCTCTCTCTCTCTCTCTCTCTCTCTCTCTTTATATGAAGAATTTAAGATGTTGCGATGGCGATAAGAATATGTTGTATCACTATGTACGTGTGTATATATGCGAGTGTGTGTGTATGTTCGTGTATCAGCATGTGCGCCCCACCCCTCCCCTCCCTTTATGTGTTTATGTGTACATGAGTGTTGGTATGAGTATGTTTCGTGTGATAGGGGAGGTGGTGTGTGTGTGTGTGTGTGTGTGTGTGTGTGTCCGGTGGGGGGGGGGGGGGGGGGAGGGGGGCGGTGGACTGGTATGATTTACGCTCTGGGTGTGGCGGTATCAGTGGGGAACAAACATATTCAGCCCATATAAATGCGGCCGCCGTCTTCCATTCCATCTCTGCACTCTTCATGTCATCCTCGTACCCCGCTATCGCCCCTCGCCACCCGTACCCAACTCCAACCTTCTTATTGATCATTGGGGCCACGGCCCGAGTGTTAACCTTCACTAGCTGCCCCCAACAATCCTTAACCATGGTCACTGCTCGCTCTGAAAAGAGAAAAATATAAATGCACCGCTCGTGGAAAATGATTGAGATTTCGCCCACTCACAGTCACGGTTCAACCAAGAACCACGACACCTTCGCATTCATTGTACATCTATGTGGTACGCGCATTCCGTCGTACACCTGGCAAGTTCGTTTCTTTTTCGCGGCGTTGTAATTGAATACGTTCCCGTATTAAATTGTAGCACGGTGTAAGGTGCAACAGTAATGAGTAGTAATGTCTTTATAGCGATCGATTGTACTCCAAGGGGTTCTTTTGGGTGTAACACGAGCGTGGAGGTATCACCGTTCCAAAAGGTCGGGGACCATAGGCAGATAGGAGCAGGCTACAAGGCGTGCGTACTGGTGCTGAGGTCAAAGAATGTGCTACATTGTTTGTGTTTAAGTCTTTACTTGGTATTTAGGGATTCTTGCAAGAATTGTATACACACCATCCCATAGAGCAATACTTTTCATGGCAGGAAAGAGGGTTAACATTCTCAAGGATGTACATAGATATCCATCCCTTTGAACGAGGTTTGATTCCTCCATTTAATATCCACGACTAGCAGCTGCTGTCAACAATATGATGCATACGCGATTGCGTTTATAATAGGTCATACACATTCCTAAACTGACATACATTTCAGCTTTCGCTGCTGAACTTTTAATCAGGGATGTGTTAGGAAGGAGGGACAACTCAACCATAATATATTCAAACATCTGTATGGATACTAAAGCGTGCTAATGAATGTCAAAAGCATTCCACAATCACTGCAATGCTTTGAAGTCCCATGCGCGGCACCGTCATTTTGCTATCGTCAACTTGGAAAGCAGTATCTTTAATTGCCTGTTTTGTTTCTCGAAGCTGTGTTTCTTATAAAATTTTTTGTAATTTTCAAGAAAGTTAAGGGGCAACACCTCTAAAGATCCTGTATTCGATTTTCTTCTAAATAATTGTTGAATGATGCACAAACGGAGATATAAGATAATATTCTTACTTGCATAATTAACAAATTTCTTCACTTTCCGGAGATTTCCGGAAATGTCGGATTCAATCATTATCAAAATCATATATTAAGCTGCTTATTTTCATTAACAGAGTTTGCGTGAATTTGCGTGCAAATGAGATATTTTACTTTAAAAAACTGTTTATTTTTGTTCGCTGATATCGCTTTTCCTCACAAAAGTATTGATGCAATCCAACAGAAGTGGACAAGCGAAATAAGACTCTACATTTCTTTTGTTCTCTCTGAGAAACCGTTGCTAGGCAATCGTGTTCGTTATTGTTAAAACACGTGAAAAGCACATGCTGAGACCACGCAATTTTTCGGCGGTGCCACGCATGGGCTCAAAGAAAGAATGTTGTTTCATATCCTTCCATAACATATCCCTGTTTTAATTTTGTCACTAAATGCTTATATGTAGTTAAATGGTTACTAAATTAAAAAAAAAAATAAGTGCCCACTAATCTATGTAAAATTATCCACTGAAAACGAATACCACATTCGTTTGCCGCAATAAAGTCTCATTTTGACGAAAATTTGAAAAATCGCACGCCTCTAGTGACGTCAGAGGAGTCAAATGCCATGAATACCAACAGCGTGAATAAAATATTTTATTCAAACAATACGTTACCAATGGGAACCTCAAAGCTTGTCGAGGTTTGTCCGAGTAGCAACAACTAATAGATTCAAAGTGCATTCCATCCATTGAATCTGAATAACAAGATACAGGTGAATGCAATAGCGCGTTACTACGCAGTTAGGGGGAAGGTTGTGAATACACTACGAAAATGGTCTATTGTTGACTTCCGTACAATCTATGGCATTTTGCCTTCTTTGTCGTCACTAGAGGTGTGCGGTTTTTTTTTTCTTCAAATTTTCGTCAAGATGAGACTTCATTGCGGCAAACGAATGTGAAATTCGTTTTTAGTGGATAATTTTACATAGATTGGTGAGAACTTATTTTTCTAATTTAGAGACCCTTTAAAAGCGATCTCGGTGATGATCGTGTTACAGATGTGAATATTTTGATGGTAGCTGTCAAAGTAATTGAGATCAGTTATTTCAGTTTGTAGCTCCAGGTCCTATGGAGGGTTTTTTTTTATCGAAATTGTGAGTCGTACATCGTTTTGAAGGACGTTTTTGTTACACCACTAAATGCTGATCAAGGTCAAATGCGTATCAAGACAAATGTGACAACTACATGCATAAAACTTGCATGCGGCGTATTATGAGATCACATGGATCACTACGTACAATTCGCAGGAGTGAATGCATGCACTTGGGTGTGTTTGAGATGTGTTTCTGTGAGGGGGAAGGGGAGGGGCGGGGATCTCAGAGGTGTTATTGCAATAGCACCCTATTCCTGGGCCACGCAGGAATGACGTCACTTTCCCGCCTTCCCGATCATCAATCTCACACGTTGCCGTATGTGTCATGTTCGCGGAGAGCATTTTAAAGGGATTTATTATTCAACGTAATTCAACATTACTCAATGGGATTCAAAAGGTCACCCGGACAGTGCGATGACCAAGTCCGTTGTTCTTGCAGCTATACGTTCGTTGACTCGCAGTGACTCCTAGACAAATTGTCTATACTAAAGCAAAGCTGACGCTTTGGGATCAGCGAATGGTATCGGATCACCCGCCTCTAGTTACGTTGTCGGACCATGCTGGCTCCGCTGGTTTCCTTTAAGTTACAATTCGTAGAGTACACTCCCCGCTGAGAGACATTAGTGAGCTTTCGTTATGAGGACGGACGGGCTCCAGTGCGGTAATCCGACACCAAGATCGATCTGCGCATGCGCCACCGCCCGCTCTGGAATCCGCGCGGGGAATCGAGAACGTGAATTCTGAGATTTCTCGTCCTCGACGAGTAGATGACAGCAGCCAATCAGCGCCCGTACAGATGATGTAATGCAAATCGCACGTGCGACCGGCTGTTTTGTAGACAAGCTCGGTAGGGGGTGTGCCAGATGACGCCACACGCACCGTCGTTCGCGTTCTCTGTCTTTTAGCGAAACTGCATGTGAATTGCCGAGGACGGACGGCGAGAACAGATTGCTCACTGATCTTGTTTCCGTCCGCGGGGCTATAACGAAAGCTCCCTATTAACGCGACAGGGGTTTGCTTCGGTTCTCTTGGAGAGCAGACCAAGAGGGGGTACTCCAGGTGATATTTTATCTGGTCTTACCTCTAGGGAGTGCGGCGGAAAGGTCCAAACTATGACGTATGCTATTCAGTTTTATAATTTTGTGTTCAAATATATATAACATCAAGATTCGACACAAATAACATGATTAGGAAGATGCATCGATGTCGCATATATAATTACTATTCGCCTGTAAATATCTTCACATTCTCCTTCAGTCATTATCTTGGAATACATACAAGATGCACTCTGCTGGTATAATGACATAACGTCCTTGAACAGCGTAATCAGTGACGTGAGTTGTCAAAAAACGCCTTGTCCTTCACGTCCGAGTCTATATATGGCAGTACGTGTTCAAATGTAAAATAAAAACGACTAAATGAGAAGGATGTGGTTCAGTGCGAATGATCGAGGTCATGTTTATATCTTCTTGGACTTCTTTAGTTAAATCAGTCGCACTCACGGGGAGGCAATTTAAACTCGAAATTAACATCGTAACTCACTCCACCGAGGTCTTCAAAATCGGAGGTGCACCCCTGCGTCCTTTTCAAAATACATTACATAGTACCTAACGCGATTTGAGAATGCCTCTTTGCCACCAGGAAACATTACCTTGAAGTATGTCAGAAATCCTGGCTGCCAAAAGGACCATTAATCGCCAAGTGTGATGCATCCGTTCGGTCACACCACGCAGAACATTCCTGGCATGTTTCCCACCAACCCACGGGAAATATTGAGCGTCGTTAAGTAAGAAACGACAATAATAAGTAACGACAACAACAACGACCGTGATAACGACGACCTTTACATCAGACCGTCATGACCGTACCCCATATTTGACATTTACTCACTGAGACAACTATTATTCAAAGCTCTGTAAGTATAACCTACATTTACATAGATTTCGCGTCATTACCTGCAAATCAAACAAAGGTTGTATCCCACTGTCCCTGTGATCCTATTTGAACAAAGGCTATGACGACAAAAATATTTGAATACCAAATCCAACATGTATCTTACCCTGTACTCTCGGAGTACACAATGGTTGTGGGAAGAAAATATTGCTTGTCAAGTCTGTCCTTTGGGAAACAAAAGTGCTCATCCTTTTGTCAATCAAGTGACATAATTACATCATAATATGAGAAAAACACACTCAGTGCTTGGGAAAATATCAGTGTGCAGTCTGGCTGAAATAACCCGATGTCGTGGAGACTAGAAGTCGATGAGAAACGGCGGGATGTTTATATCATTTTTCTCTCGCTCCCTCCACTGTAGTGCCATATTGTTTCCACTTTCGTGACTTTTTCGTACTGGAATCGCATTGCTATATAGAAAAAAGGGGGCCAATTCATCATGCATGTCAGCATTTCTCTGCCCCTGCCATCCATCACAGAGTACGCTTCGCAAGCGCTGAGAAACGAGTTCATTCGGGATTTGAAGATGGGGGAGGTAAAGCTTTGTTGTGATAACGTTTATATAGGGTCCCCTTTCTAAATCAAATCGTGTCGGCCCACGCAGCCGCAGATCAACACACCCTCATCTAAATAGATCAACGATATCTAAGTACACCCCTGGGAGTGTTCGCGTTTAAACGACACGCATTTTCTTCTCATGCTAATCATATTAAACTATACTTCATAAAAATTATTCCATCCCCCCCCCCTTCCCCTTTCCAAATCCGCTCTGCAGTCCAGTTGCTGTATGTATGAGCCGTCATTATATACTTTCCACAATAACGTTGTGCTGATGTTTGTTTGCTAGTTGGCCCCATATTATTTGTGGAACTTATTATATCAGCCTATCACCCTAGGTCCGTCCACCTCGCGTTCTGCAAACTAATATGTCCATGATGGTGACGTACGCGCTGCTAATCCTGGACACACGACCCGGAAATGTGGATTCCAGATGCCATATTTAATCATCCTTGCTCGGTCAGTCGCAATCACCACCGGGATAAAAAGGGGTTCATATATTGGTACCTGCCGTTAACGGGGAAGGGTCATCAACAAAACTCTTCTCAGTCCTATACGTTGCACTATGAAAACATTTCATTATGGTGTTTTTTCTATGACACTGATCTTCTTCATAATCCGTGCACACTCTGATACCCGTTTTTTTTTGCTTCATATGGAAGCGAGTCTTGGGCCATGGATAAGAATGACAGAAAAAGAGTTGACGCGTTTGAGATGTGGAGCTGCAGAAGGCTTTCACTGGTGTAATGACAAGATAGGAGAACAAACGTATCTATTCTGAACAAGATTGGCACAGACTTAATTATCAGAAGGGAAATTATGGAACGAAAAGTAAAGTACTTTGGGCACATTGTTAGGAGAACGAAAGGAATTTAAAAAAAATCAATACTGCAAGGTGCGAAGGGAAATGCGGCATAGGTCGTCCACCTACATCTTGGACCGACGACATAAAGAAAGTGTCCAGGGAAGGAATGGAGGGTGCAACACGATTGGCGGAAGATCGAGTTGCATGGCGTGCTCTCGTGAAGACCACAACAGCGCGATGACAGCGCCATCTGATCTTGATGACGCTAATTTCCCCATAACTGCTTAATAACGTACGCGTTGTTCCATTCACCTGTATTTCGATAAGTTTCAATGGATGGAATTCAATCTTAATCTGTAAGTTGTTGCTAGTTGGGCAAACCTCGCACAAGCTTTGAGTTCACCATGAAAAACGTATCGTTTAAAAGACGTACACAACATTTGCATACTTAACGGAAATGATCGAGGATCTGCATGTGCCCGAATGCTCGATCCAAAGTCAGAACGTAGGATATTTGTTCATATGCGATGCTATGTAAATAACACGGCATACTTGGGCAGTGCAAACTCAAACACACAAACTATAAGCACATAATAAACACGCATGGAAAATGCACACATATGCACACAAAGACACACACTTTTATAAAAGTAATTTTATTGTGATTACATTCAAAACATAGTTACATAAATCATGAAACAATTACACACACACACATATATATATATATACACACACACATACACACACACGCGCAAACACACACACAAACATACACACAAACAAACACACACACACACAAACACACACACAAACACACACACACATACACCCCCACCCCCAACCCCAACCCCCCCCCCCCCCCCACACACACACACACATACATCGTCTGTAGAATCCCCCAGACCGCGCACTCCCCGTACCAAAACGAAAGTTGACTAATAACTGCACCGGTTCTACAGCCATGCTGCACGATTTTATCTGCTCGAATTCAAACACGCCGTTGAAAACAAGCTAATCAGCCACCACGGACCTCTCTTGTCAAATATGTCCTTCAATTTATTCATTTGCATGGCCCACTTGTCGCTTGTACTGCTGAATGCCGTGATAGCATACTGCGTCATGGAAATGTTAGATGGCGCCACATTGCGTACATACGTCGAAAATGCAAATATATCTAACGTATTTTATGTTCTGAAGTTTTTGTTATACTATTTTAAGGAATGTGAAATGATTTCACATATGAATATATCGGACTCGTTATCGTCAGTGATAAAAAAAACACGTCCACATAAGGCTCACATGGGTTTTCAGATTATGATCATCGCCGTTGATATTGTTGTGAACCTAGGGTTCAAACAACATGAACAACAAATTGATTCATGCTCTCATGTAATGTGATCTTGTGCAGACACTCACATTATGTCTAGAAAAGACGATTTTTAGTTACAATCAGACCATTGTGATAGTTAATGTCAGAAACCATGGATCAGAAGAAGCGCAGGACACCCCGTCCCACGCTGAACCTGCTAAAGTCGGCCTCAAACAATTCGGCCCACAATATTATGTAACAATATTCAGATCACATTTTTGTACACGTATGGCTTATCATAAAACCTGTTTTTCAAGCTAGTTGAAATAAGTACAACTCCAGATAATATGTAATATGTAAACAATCATAATTTCTGACATGTTTTCGGTAAAGTCTGTACTTCAACCAAAGTAGGAGACCTGCATAATTTTCTTTAAGTACTAGGACGTGGGGTGGAGGAAATACGGGGACATACATAATTATGACATACGCAATGCCCGCACAACGCACAGCAAGATTACTACAGCTGTGAATACTCACTTGTCAACTTTAAAATCACCCATATTTCCACGACTGTAGCGGAACATGAAACGAGATTGCGGATTTTTAAAAAGCTGCTTTTCGAAGTAAACTGAGATTTAAGGCGAAAACAGTTGGTCTGGCAGCCAAATTCCTTAAGTACGTTCAAGTTTCACTCACGTCTAGTATGAAACCAGTGCAGTCATCACGGTTGTAATCATTGTACTGTGTGCTTCTGAAAAAAATGCTGCTTAAAAGATCTGCTCAGATTTCACGGTTGCTCATCGAGCTAAGTGGAAAAGGGAGAGAGTACTTTAGTATCTATGCATCCGGGCATAGCTGAAGCGGCTTGGTATATGCCTCACTTTGTGCGCTGTGTGCTAACGCGGTGGAGTTGGTGAACCGTTGGTATACACCAATGATTTCTTCACATTCTCATCGTTGAAGGTAAGGGATAGTTAGTTGGTAGATAGTGGTCATTATAGTAGTCTTGGGTTCTAGGCTGTGGGGTGCATGGACACAACGAAGTCTGGTAACAATTACGTCTGGTAACAACTACGCCCAGACTACGCCCAATCCTCTCTTGCTTTCTCTCTCTCTCTAACACACACACATACAAACGCACCCACACACACACACACACACACACACACACATATATATATATATATATATATATATATATATATACACACACACACAAGAAAGGAGAGGGCGTACTAATCTTTTTTTCTTTTACCATGCAGAGCCACCTGGACACAGATTTTGGCCAACTCGGTTTCAAAAGGTAGCACCATGGCGCGTGTTGCTTTGTTGGCCAGGCAGATAACAAGATGATAGTATGCGCCATGTTGCTTCCCGTAATCATAACTACTGATTTCCACTTTCCCCGAACATTAACTCTTCGAAGTGAAACATGTGAGCTCCTTCACATTCAGGATACCGGTGGTAATCCAGTAATAGAAATGAAGATGTGTCGATCGTCACACCAGTCTCTGATCACAACATGAATAGACAGCGATACAAACTACCAAGACTAATGCAGTAATGTTGGTGACCATGGTAACAATGCCCATATTCACAACAGAGTTTGAACAGAGCATAGGATTAGTAAACGGCTTGCATCATCTCACTGTGTGCCTTTGTGCTCTTTTATCACAAGTAATGCACACACATATCACAAAACAACGGCGTATTTGGCACACAGAGGTCCTCGGCTGTGATTACTGGCCAATAACAACGACAAAACAACAATGATAATAATAATAATAGCATTAGAAGAACGAATGACTGATGAGCGTTGATTCCGACTCGACATAACAAACACGACCAGTGTCCATGGTGTCGTTGACCTACAAGCCGTCCATCAGTTCCATGTCTGCAGCGCAGAGCCAATCATGAAGCTTGACATCAAAATCCGAAATCAGAACGTGAATTAATCTAACTCAGTCCAGTGGTCAGAAGTAGTAACGTGATGATATGGCGGTCCGATCGTCTTCCTTCCTTCCTTCCTTGACGGGGAGACACCAACTTTAATTACCTCCTCCGTCAATCTCCGCGGTGTCAGGATTCCTTGACGTTAATATGTCTGGTGCGGACTGACTGCCTGACCTGACGACACGTTCTTCAATTGGTGGTAATTGAGCGCACTGGGTGTCCCGTCTCGCTGGTCTGTCAATGAGATCGTTGGGTATTAATTAGCTAGATTGGACTCGCGTGGTTACTAGCACTATACTATCGCCTGTCTTCGACCCCCTTACACATCGTGCGACTAAATCACAATGAACATAATGAGGATTGTGGTTGTTTTTTCGTCAAATAACAGCCATTTATGACAAGAACTCGCATTTGTTTACTAGGAATACAGACTGGTGAAGACCAGAGAGAACCTGTCAACTAACTTACCGTTATGACATTACGGTAACTCCTTCGGTCCCAAAGGCAATAATCTATCTTGAAATTAACATGGGACTTTGGATACGAGGAGGGTTCATAACATGCAACGTAGCAGGAGAGTTTATATGCTCGTTTTTTTTTCCATATTAAAGCACTGCATTTTATGTGCAAAACAAGTCAGCCATAGCGAAGATCAACAGATCTTCATTTACAATGTTGTTTTTTCCTCGAAACTATGTTCCTGATTCCGACGATTTGCTTCATGATTTCTTAGTAAAGCATATGATTCGTACACTCCCTCTAGTCCACACGGCTCATACTGCAGTCTTCATGGTCTTTCTGAAATTTGGTGAAGCATGTGTCTGTCTCTTGGTCGGGACAACATGTTCATTTAACTCGATTCGTTCATAGCCATTTTTTTTTCCATGGGTTGAATTTGGAAGGACACGCGTCTATGCTCTCCGGGCTTCAAGTTGCCAGTTGTGTTTATCGAACCTGACCGACTTCGGTTCGCCTTTCGGCCAACGCCGTGAAAGACGGAATCGTGTATCCCATTTCTCCCCCTTTTTTAGCAAGAGGTTGGGGGAGACACCGAATAAACAAGGTGAATGCCAAGGTTCCTCTTGCATTATCCAGGAAATTTAAACAATGCAGGACTTGTTACTGCTCAGAGAGAGCGAAGAAAGATGATAAGGTCACACAGTCATTCCTGCTTGTTACGAGAATGTTCCTGTCTATATTAGTTTCTCCCCAATCAGTTGCTTGGTCTTTGAGGCTTCTATAAAGCTTTGAGTATTGTGCCTCGCGAATCGTTTTCCCCTGGCAATCTAGTCCAGTAGAACTCCTCAATGCCACACTGGATCGTTGAAACTTCGAGCTAAGTCCTTCATATAAATCTATTGAATATTTGTGAATTGAGCAAAAAAGGAATACAATAGTAAATGCTTGTGGGCGTCATTGTTTTGTATGGAGGTGTATATGTGTATATATTTGTATATATGTGTGTGCATAATGTGTATGTGTTATCGCTCGTCAAACCATGAAAGGCAATTACCTTCCATGAGTAAACATACGTTTATATGGCATACATACTTAGACATGTATACACAAAAAATACATATATATATATTTATATATATGTATATATATATATATATATATATATGTGTGTGTGTGTGTGTGTGTGTGTGTGTGTGTGCGTGTACCTATATATGTGTTTATGTATGTAGGTGCGTGTGTGTATATATATGTATAAAATTCATATCTTGAAATTCTTAGGTTACAGCTTTGTAATCTGTAACTAAAAAAAATAGAAACATAATCGTGGATCCCCCCGCCACACCTATTTCTGTCCCGCCATACATCCAACCATGTTCTCCTGGTTGGCGTGTCAGGTAAGGCGTGTCAGGTAAGGAGGCAGGCAGGCAGGTAGGCCCCTAGTCCACTGACGCAACACGCCTCTAGAACGTGACTCTGTCAGGCAACATTCCTCAGTCCGTGATATCGATACGCAGAAGGAGATCGATTCTTCTCAGGTAGGCAAACGATGGCAGCCCCCTTCTAGCGTCCCATTTCCGCTCTGCTCTTGCTCACCCCTCCTGGCGGCCGCACGTCAATTCGGCGTCTTAACCATGTCAATGCCAAGCCATGCAAATCACATTGAGTTACTGCACTCTGTATGCTCCCATGGTCGTGAGGGGGTTAAGGCTAGAACCAGCTTTGCAGCGTCATGATCTTTCGGAGTGCGCGTGATTACTGCATTGACCTCATATCAGGCGGGTCGGAACACTTCTGGGAATGGGGGTGTAGGAAAGGGGAGGGAAACACTGGGAACTATTCCCTCTCTCGCGATGGGTAATGGGGCCATTTTTTTAATCTTTCCTGAGAAGGGCATTTGATACGATAGTTACACACGAAGACGTACAGGTGTTATCTCGAGAAAGAGAAAGCGTGCAACCACATAGGTGCGTTTTTCGCTGAGGGTATATTGGAAAATGCTAATTTTGCCCCCCCCCCCACTTTTTCCAGTATTGGGGTGCAGTAATTGCTCCTAGCTCTCACCCCTCTTCACCCCCACTTCCGTCATGCATGTCCTGTATTGATGAGGTCAACCTAATATATGCCAAGAGCTGCAGAGAGCCTACCTTACCATGCTTATACCTTAACCTCCTACAATGGCCTAGACTGCGATCAAAACACAAACACAGTGCAGACACAAAGTTACGTGCATGACTTGTACATAAATACATGTGTATCGAGCTACCTCGTAATACAAAAATTATTTTGTATTATTGTAATATGATAGAAATAGTTTTAAATAGCGTAAATTGGCATTGCTGGGGGCGCCGTTAAGACCACAGGTATCAATTTCAATTTATTGAGAGGAAATTATATCGACATGTAGAGACGTTATGGATATGAGAACATGAAGAAACACGTTAGATACATGGAGGCCCTTTTGTAGGTCAGACAAGTTAAATTATGTTTAAGAAAATAATAATAAATCGAAACACGGAAAATGGTAGAAAGTACCATAAAGGTACTTACCTCCTTATTATAGAACTGAAAATTGGCTTAAAGCAGAATTAAAGAGATCGCGAGATTTCGAGGACGTTTTGGATGGATCGTCTAAAACCTTACGGTTCTTGCAGCCCAGAGACCAGCGACCGCTGATCACCTCACAGTGCATGCGTTCAACGAGTGAAATGCCCGCTGCTCGACGCATCGCGCACTGACAGCAGCAATAATATTGTGAATGTAAGCTATTTGGTCACTAAGACGTGGGGCAAGGTTCATGAAGCATAATGACTGTGAAATTGCACTCACATTATTGTTAAGACAGTGTTCATGTATACGACCCTCACCCTCCCTTTCCTGGAAAGCTAATCTATTAATTAGGCCAGACACTTAAATAACACGTGGTAAGCTTCCGTGTAATTTCATTTAACTCATTACTGTAATCTACCAAATAATAGCATATCTTCATAACATCATCATTAAATGGAACGGCCTCGTGCTTTCATGGCTTATGTACCACGGACACTGCCCCACATATTCATTAAAACTGGTTAACAGGAGAGTGGAGGGAATATATAGGGGGGACGTGGTTTGATACGTGCATTTTGGATAAATTCCATTGCAGATGACATGGTCCGAGCACTTGTGCGCTTCTGTGACAGGGCGAATTGTTAATCATATTAAGTGCAAGAATATGACGTCACATATCCAGTCGAAGGCCTTTCCGACTGAAGAATCGTGGCAACGTCGTGTGATATGCGGTGGTCTATTGTCTTGCCATACTACCACTACCTAGGTGATTCCCCTGCCTGACTACCTGCCTGTCTTTGCCCGAGCGATCGAGTGATGATTGGGGTGAGAGAGTAACGGCCTACCGTATGTACAGGCCCTACTTCTCCCAAAATGATGTGCCATCGATTGAGGTCCCCCGAATCAATGTAAGATCCTCTGCCTGAGCGAAAGGAAAATGGTAAGAAAAAAACCCTTGGGCTGAAATGAATTATGGAGGAGATCCGTACACTAGCTAAGTGATGTCGTGTCAAAAGGAGCACTGATGTTTATCATAAAACAATCACAAGGACTATATTTAAAACAAAAACAATTGTGATGTAATCTCCGTTACGTGGAACTCATACCAACGATGTATGAAGCGCAGCCACCTTGCCCATACCACAGGAAGTATGGAAACTGATGATGGCGGGAAGGTAGGCCTGAAAATGTTTACTACAATGTTAGCGTAGTTAAAGATCTAAATAAACCACCGTCTTGATTCCCGAAACAGTTTCAGCTTATGTCCCATCTGCAACAGGAAATAGTTACTTACCAGTACTTACTGGATTAGAAAATGTAATTGAACATTAATTGAATCGGTTCTGAAGGATTATCAAGTTGCAGTATAATCCCTGATTTTGTTTACTGCATGAATCTTTGAATATTAAAGAACGCAGTGATGCTAGTATTATTCGAAAACAGAGTGTCACTCACTTCCTGAAGCTAACATTGATGAACGCATATTCATCATCAGAATACATGTCGAAACATAGAAGCTATAACCAGCCATTCAACTGTTCAAGCAAAAAAATACCACCCAAAGGTGTTTTAAAAATTCCCTTCTATAATCATGATAATAAAGTATGTTTCTTTAAAGTGCATTATATATCTACCTAACGTATCATCCTCAAGCTCTCGTACATTCTTATAGTACAGTAAATGCGGAGAGGGGCCGATGAGAGCTTGTTATCACACTAAATCCCGCAAATCGTTAAAGGTTAGAAATCATCCATTAATATACCAGTTGGTGGTGGTGTGTGTGTGTGTGTGGGGGGGGGGGGGGGGTTCTTTAACGAGGGGGCGCTGCTCTACGCCCTCCCCGTTCATAGTCAGATAATGTTTTATTGCAAATGCGCCCATTTGTCTTATTCTTTCACATTACTATTATGTTGCCATGGTAATCGACTACGCTTTGCCACACCCGTGGTGCCCAGATGCTTGGGAGGAGTAAACACGAGAACGGTACTGTGATAATTGTAATGGGGGTATATGCCCTTGTGCCCCCCCCCCCTCCCCATAAATACAACCATGAATCGGCCTCTACCTGGACACGTTCGTCCTCTCGTACTCACTCGAGAATGGCTATTCTGTAGCGTCTGAGCAGCGGAAGCCGACCAAGAGGTTATCGATCAGACGAGGTAGAGCTGCAGCCGATGGCGCCACCGAGACTCTGGCAAAAGAACACATCCCATATACGACAGGGATGGAGATGGTTAATTAGCAAGGGCACTGTGCTGGAATTATTTGGTGCGAGCCTCGTGGTCTAAAAGAGGGGACGCAGAATCCCACGAGGGGTATACATTGGAATCCCGATATCTCACAATGTGATGGTTACGGGGAAACCAACGGCAACTACCAACTCCCAAGCGTGCGTGAGCGTTCCTTGAATTTTCGGCGAAAATGTTTGATCTGCAAACACCACAGGTTTTCAGCCCCCCATATAGTCATGATAGCCAGTATAATTATGACATGCACATACAATTATGTGCAGAATTCGGGGCAAGGGATGACATGAAAACATCATGTTTAGCAATGTCTCAGACAGGAAGATTTGTGTGTGTGTGTGTGTGTGTGGGGGGGGGGTAGGGTTCTTCATCCACATCTTCCTTGTATTGCCAACGCACCTACACATAACGGTCACTTCTTCCCCCATCCTGCCTAAACGAAACCAGTAGCTTAGCAGGCAGGGGCAGAGTGTGGAGCAGGGGCGGGAAAGGGCGGGGAAGGAGATGGGCAAGGGCTGGGCAGGCGTTCGGGGCATTGCGCTCCATCTACTTACACATGAGTTCAAGCTCCTTGGGTGTATTTCAGAATAGATTGAATAGCATAAACAACACTCGTCCTTGTACTCATACAGTGCTGTGCCTAAGCAAATTGACAAGATGGGTTGCAGGACCCAAAGGCCGTCCGTATTCCCATCGTAAGTAGGGTTATTACCGTAGGCTGTATACAGACAACTAAACACGGTGATTCTCTCGACAAGCTACACGAGCATGACGAGTACATGATTAAGAGCTGAAGGGAAAAAGAGGGACACTTTAAGGGAGTGAGGGGGCCAAGCCGCGGGCCGGTATTTATCCACCAACGCTCCGGCTTAGTCTGCATAGCTTAATTTTGTAGGGAAGTTCGAGGATTTCGCCGCCAGAATTCTTGGGCTCGCAGACGAAATGGAGGGTGACAGTCAATCAACCCCGATTACCGTGATACGAACACAGCGCATCTTCTCTTTCAGGCTCGCCGCTCGCCGACTCGCCCCGTGTTACACCGTACACCCAAACACTCCCGTCTGATACATCTCTTTGCTTTCCACATCCATCGCCCGCTAACACTTACCGTGCTGAGAGCCATGGTCTGCACATACTGCTATACTCCCGAGAGAGGGCCTCGTGTTAACATTGTAATGCAGAAGCAATCTGCTTATCTTCATAATTCATTGACACGTCTGATTTAGTGGCTAGCTGTGGAAATATTTACCCTAGTTGTGGAAAACATCGCCATAACCTAGAAATATCTCGAACATGCCTTTTAGCCGCTGGGTTCAAACTGCACTTATGCCGATCTAATGGTGAGGCGCGTGTCAGGGTGTGCGAGAATGGCGTGAAAGAGTTTTATTTATATCATGACAATGATGTATTGGATGGCGTGACATTGTGAGTTCACCGTTGAGTGAATCGTCAGTCTGAACATAGAAGTAAAGGAAACTTATCTAAAATTACCATTTCAACGAAAGAGAATATAATAGCGAGAATATTACAAAATATTGATTAACGACGGTTTCATTCTTATAATGCACACGGTGACGTGTGTGTATGCTATTGATTATTACGTCACTAAATAAAATGACGTAATTCCATTAAACCCGAATAGAGCTGACAAATAAATTATGTATGGATTAAGTCGTTTAACTCTTTGTGTGCAAGATAAAATGCTATTTTGGGGGAATGATGTGTATCAGGTACATAAATGGCATTATGCATTCTAAAATGTAAATCCGCAGTCATTTCCGGGGTCCAGAACAAACCACAGACACCACGGTCATGTAAGATATCGGAAGAAAGCTTGTCATATAGCGAATTAAAAACTACAATAAACAGTGATCAATTAAAAGACTTGGGGTCTTTAGGCAGAGAAAACATAAAAGGGTGAATACTGTGAAGCTTGAGGTTGTTATGCAGATTTTAACAGTGTGTACACATGGTACATGCATGAGTACTGTATATGAGAGTGGAATGGAACCCATGTTTCATAACTTGTTTTGTGCTAATTTGATTATTAGTATCACCGACCCTCTTTCTGTTGTTAAACCAATATCGTTAAACATAAGACATTCTTTATCCAGGACAAATAAGAATTAAGAACATTCCTGAAATAATATCTACATAAAGAGAGAGAGAGAGAGAAAGAGAGAGAGAGAGAGAGAGAGAGAGTGATGCAAAATACAACATATAAAACATAAAAACTCAACATAGGTCTTTATCAAAACTTTATTTTTTTTTTTTGGTTAATAAAGGCCTATCGCCGAAATATTGAGTAAAATACACTTTTCGGGCGTGTTGTTTGTTTTTTATTTTGCATCTACATTTCCATCACCATGACGACCTCCTAAATTCCTCTTTAAATTGGCTCTTTGATTGCGATTGTTCTTGTCTTGCCTTAATGATAGTTTGTTAAGGCACGAGACAATCAGACAATGAAGCGCATAACCATATTAACCATTGTAACACAGTGCGGCGCGCTTATTTTGATTCATCATCATCTGAAGAGAGGGGGCACGGGGTCCCGTGCCCATCGACACCCCACCCCCACTCTCATCCCCATGTGACATGTACCAATTTCAGCCTATTTGGGATAGATCCTGTCACTCATCATCAGTGAGATGTCCCATTAAATCCATCAATTCATTTGAGAGCAGTATCCACTTCGCAGCTTTCAGCACGGATCCCCCTCCTTCTCTTGACTCCCTCTCTCAATCTTCATGATCGTTCTCTCGTTCTCCCTTTTCGTTCTCTCCGTCTCTGCTGCTGTCTCTATCTACGTATCCCTCCCCTCCTTATAAATATACATAATTGTCTCTCTCTCCTTTTCTCTCTCTCCTTTATGTCACCCTCTCTGTCTTTCTTTCTGCCTCGCTCTCCACTCTTTCCTCAATCCATCCTCAGCAGTCTCTACAATAACTGGATTCGTCGGGTGCAGGATGACGTCACGACTTCACGTCGGAAAAGCACATCGATCATAAGACACAGAAAAAGCATTTTAGAGGAATCCGTCCCATTTGGGACAGCCTTGTCTTTGCCGTGCATGCCCAGGGCTCTTGGTCTGTTTGAGGGATGGAGGCCGGGCGGCAAAGGGCGCATAAATCAGAGGACTACGGCCCAAATGCTCTCGCTGCTTTCAGGGGCTCGGTCTCGAAGGAAGCTCGATGAAGAAGTGACATTTTCTAAAATAGGAATCTTAAAGTGTATTATGATTCCTACTTAGATGTCATGAGTCGGCCCAATATCAACACTGCAGCACGAAGAAGGTCGTGGAGGAGTTGTGAAAAATGGGTCGAAATTGTGATAAATTACCTCTGGGCTCATGTTTGTTGACCGGATTTCATGTGATGACGTCCTCATTTTGGATTGCTGTATAAATTCTAAGAGGATGGTAGCTTACATGTACATCTTGTGATACGCGTCAGGCATTGTCAGGGGTGTCTGAAAGTACGAAGCCAATTTAAACTACCCCAGTAGAACCCTGCCATTTATATCATAGCTTTTTACTGTGGATCCCGGTCTTGATTCTGAAGATGTGAGTGTATTGTTATGGGAGGACGGATTGTATGATGTCGCTCGGCACGAAAGCGGTAATTATGATACGTTTTTATTTTCTCAGCCGGGCAGAGGGAGGAGGGGCGGAGGGGTTTAGATGGGTTATTAGGTTTGGTTACCGCCGGGATGGGGCTAGAGGATGCAGGCTTAGGTAGGCACAAACACCCCTGAGAAATGGATGTCTCGCTCACCAGATGAGAAGGAGAGAAAGCGAAAAGTGGGGAGCAAGAGTCAGAGAAAATGTGTGTGAGAGAGAGAGAGACGGAGAGAGAGAGAGAGGCATATATATATATATATAGAGAGAGAGAGAGAGAGAGAGAGAGAGAGAGAGAGAGGGAGGGAGAGAGGGAGGGGGAGGGAGATAAAAAAAAAAAGAAAAGAAAAAAAGGAGTGGGTGAGTGTCAAAGAAGTAGAGTGAGAGAGGGGGAGAAAGGGGGGGGGGATAAAAGTCAGAAGAGAGAGATAGAGAGGTAGAGAAGGAGGTAGATAGAGATGGAAAAATGATCGGAGAGAGAGAGAGAGAAAAGAAGGAAAATAAGTAGGTGAGGGAATGGGGTGGACGTAGATGAAGAGAGATAGGAGGGGGCTGAGAGCCAAACTGAGAGCCAAATGAGAAACGGGCAGAGTAAAATAATGAGAAATGGAAAGTGTGACAGGTAATGACAGGGTTGAAAGAAAAGGGGTGGGGAAAATAAAAGAAAATGAAAGCTACTGGGAGAAGCGACTAAAAAAGTCATCATGGCTTTTGTCTGCGTTTGTTTACATGCATATGTCTGTGATTTATTAAACTTATTGCCCGTAGGCCTATGTGTTGGCAGGAGAGATAGAAATAAAAATAAACTGTATTACTTGGGAGCTGTAATAAGATTTGATTTGCTTCTTTTTTATGTGTTGTTACAACCATCTGTCAGTCTGACATATACGACGTATCTCCCGTACTTTTATTCGATTGGACGTCACGTTTAGAGCCAAACAATGCAGTTCACCGGACCTTCGTCAATTTATGTAAGCAGTTGTATTCTCTTGAATTATTTGTCTTTTTTCCCAACTTGTTTATACAGAAGACATGATATGCATGCTTGCATATAACTCAAGAACGTTATGAGGGCACACTATACTTTAAAAATAACCGTTACAGGTTTGTTTCAAAATAACTTGGCTCGAGTTTTCATTAGGGAGGCGGGAAAGCTGTCCGTTCGCTTTTCGTGCGCTTTCTTGTTAACCTCAGTAACGTAAATGGATGCCGGGAATATTGAGAGGGTAATAAAAAGGAGAGCGCGTTCCAGCGCGTACGTGCGTCATATACCGCCTAGGCTTAATTAATTAAAGAAGGTTAGCTAGTCCAGGTAGAATTTGTACATGTAACCCACTGCATGTCTAGAAAAACAAGCACACTCCTATGGTATACCTATGGAATACGACAACCAGATTCTATCTAGTCTGTGTCCGGGAACGTGCCTCTACAGTACAGTATCTCTGCCGCAATGTACGCAAAACGTATACATGGTATATGCCTTCAAGTTCACAACGGAGGTGAAACTTGATACGTGTACTAAACCTTGATTTACTTTATGGGACGGCAAGTAAACAACATTTAATATGATTATTGATTCAATATCATTTGTTTTGTCCTCGGAATCAATATGGTTTATCGAGTTTGACTACAGAGTAATTATGGCGAATGATTAAAATCACGTATGGTGTGATTTTGTGATAAGCATCAATGATTTGTTAACTGCATCAGACGATTTACTTTGCGCGCCATTAACTTAGAATATGGGCCTGGTCTTATCCAAGCGTGATTTGTTATCAAATGTCTCGCTTCAACTGCGAGTGCATTGTGGTAACCGTAATGAATTCACCATACTTTGTGTATATTCTGTATATTCCTAGTGTATATGGCCACAAACCGTTTTAGCAGTATCCTTCATACTTTAAATGCGTTTCTAACATGTAGATAGCACGCTGGATTCAGATTATTTTTAGCTGCGAAATACCTTTCAGAACAAATTGTTTGCATTCCAAGAAACACGCTGAAAACACTCAACTGAATGCCATTTTAAAGTTGGCACGACGCAAGTTGTAACCACGCGTCATCATGAACTATTCGTGTTGCTTCACGGCTTACCACATGGCAAGGAAATCAAAAAGACAATCACTTGGACGTGTTTTATGCTCTTAATTGTAACTATATACATATATATTCTATATTGACAAACTGATGGCCACGTCGACTGATAAATGCAGCATGTCCTTCTGTTATGCGTAGCTTTGGAGTTCTTCACCTTTCAACGCTATACAAGCACAATTTCCAGACACATCGGATTAATTCGTGCCTTCTTTAATCAACTCCATGTTATCTCTCGGCGGTTCACCTCCGCGAACACATATTCATACGCAAAACATGTAGTTCTTACAAAGGTCATAACCTGTAATACCTTCAGAACACGTTGTCCGGGTTCACCCGTGTCCTAAATACACCCTACTCAATGCTCTCGCACAATTGGCTCAATAGTACGCCATACGGACAATTGAGAAGTTTTGTTTCGAAGGAGATTCACTTCGGAAATAGATATTTCGCCTACTCGCAGTGATTAAGTATTGCTTGACCGATCTTATACATAAATTTGTTATAAGAAGATGGTTTGTTTCGACTTTTTTGTTTCTATCTATTTATGATATTCCTCCTGAAAGCTAATTTACCTTTTCAGAAGAATTCGTGACTGCAACGAAATCGGTTCACCGCATTGATACCTGCTTATGAAATACGTTATACAACACCCGTGACAAGTGTAGAATGTATTAGTGATGATCTAATCGCTGTTATGACATACAGGTTCTCAAGGGCCTTGCTTGTGCACTAAAATAGATTTGTTTGAATTGTTTTTCTTTAGGAAACAAGAATTTTGGTTTAGAGTGACAGTCCTTCTTGTGTTTACTTCGCTTGAGCGACCTTCTTATCGTTGAACCTAACATTTAAATTAGTAAAAAAATAAATCAACTTAACAACATGCTAATTGTTTCCAACAGTCGTTTATAAAAGCCGTTGTTCATATCTTATTCATTACAATCAATTAGCCTCATTCTCGCTCGCGTGCTCTTGTAAAGGGGTCGTTAAGCAAAGTGGCTTGTTTGTCGCGGAGTGGTTTGTTGAAATTCACGCGAGTTATTTTTAAAGATGAAAGTAGATACTCGTCGTGAAAAGCAAATGCTAGAGGTTCGACTCTAAAGGTCTTGAGATGAAGTATTAAGCCTCGTGAAATCCACTTCCTCGAGGAGACATGGTCGCATGATTTGTTCTTAAACCTGGATTACTTTCATTTCGTCTTGAACCGAGCTTATTGAATCAATCAGAAGACAAACGAGCCAGGCATGTGGGCGGTATCTGGCGCCGAGGACAAGTACAAAATACATGTATTGCCGTTTTCCTCGAGATAGCACGTGTTTTGAATACATGGTACAAGGACACGTTTGACATATAGAAACATTTCATAAGGTAAGAATGACACCTACGTAGGCGTAGTGACACAAAAAAATCGTTAAGCAATGACGGTTTTGATAGAATAGTAAGAGCTCGCTCTCACTAATGATATATCAACGTCAATAATCTAAATGGGAAGAATAAATATTTGTTTTCTAGAGGAGTCTCATGTTCGTCTGTTTATTGGCAGTGATTGGTAAAAGAAAAACCGAACTATCCAGCAATCATGCCGCGGGATTTGTAGGTCGAGGTGTCTTTGAAAGCGTATCGAATACCTGCCAGTGATCATCCCAATGCAATCCGCGTTGATAGTCACGCCGATAATGCAAGCCTCGCTGTGATTACTGGACACCAGCAGCGTGTCGAAAGACATGCGCGACGCAACAGTGATGCGGTGCCCATCTTCCTGTCTATGTTCTCCGTGTGTGTTCTCCGTGATGCCCGACACATACTCTCTGTCTCTCTCTCTCTCTGTCTCTCTCTCTGTCTCTCTCTCTCTCTCTCTCTCTCTCCATCTTTTCCTCTCCATTTATCATGTATATGATAATATGTAATACAAGTCCCCTTATCCCCCCCTCTCTCTCTCTCTCTCTCCCCCTCCCTCTCTCCATGTCCCCCATCTCTCTCTCCACCAATCTCTCTCCCCCTCTCCCTCTCCTACGCCCCACCCCTCTCTCTCTCTCTCTCTCTCTCTGTCTGTCTCTCTGTCTCTCTGTCTCTCTCTCTCTCTCTCTCTCTCTCTTCCTCTTTCTCATCCCTTAACACTTCTCTCAACGTCCTTCCTCTCTCTGCCTATCTTTCTATCTCTCATTCTCTCACTCTCCTCTCTGGGGGAATTAGAGCCTGACGTTATGACCCGCATGGATCACGCAGATGCCAGAGTAAGATTAATATCGACAGTGGCGTTTTCCACGGTTCGTTCGGGTTGGGTCAGGACACAGATCCCCTCTTCATCACACGGTTCTCACTACACAACTACATCTTCCCACTGAAACGACTGTCTTTCATTTTCCCGATGGTGTGACAGAAACTCTCAGAAAACATATCATGAGTCCATACCTGTACGTCATCTTAACCTACAATATTTCGTTTCTCTATATCACTTAACGCTTTAAGCCCATCTAGCATCATTTTGTCTGGCAAACAAAGGTTTAACACACTTCAAATGTCACGAATGTGCTCCAGGCGCAACGAAAGTTATGTCTTCCAGCTTGTTTAAGGAATGACGTAATCAAAAGTCTTAGTTATATTTGTCAAACTAATGTACCATATTTGTGCACATCAATTCAAATAATTCTACATCGATACCGATGCGAAATAGGTGCACTATGTACATAGCGCTACCGTTACTTGTGTAACTGTAAGCATACAAAACTGTATACATATCTTAACCAATGTGTTTCGGCACAGTCTGTCAAGTGTGTTGATATGGAGAAGCTTTCTGAGGAGCAACATTAGATTTGTTTAATTCCAGCTAAATAAACTAAACAATATTGTGATCACATGCCTCAGAAAGAACCCATATTTCCTTTTTATGGTTTTCTGTAAATTTCTCTGTTACACAAGAAAATTTTCCGATGCATTAACTTGCAATGTCAGACATGCATTAGGACTTATATAAACTGTACGAAACATAACAATACAGTGAACTGTTTAATCAGAAAATACATGATCGACGAAATGGAAACGGAAAAGAAAATTGCAAATGAGAGTCTGTCCTTATAAATGCGCGTCATGAATGTTTACTCTCCGTTTTGAGTGATTTCGTATACAGGGCTCCTTCGAATAAATGCGCTCATGACGAATCATTTCTCAAATGTAATTTGTTTTCATTTTGCAGCACGTACATTGCTCTAACACACATAGCAGCTATCATTTTGGTGAGAAGTAAGAATTAACGCAACGCCTGGTTTGTTTTGAATTCGCCGAGAGTGCTTTGAACCCAGTTCATCCAGGTGCTTGAGTCTTTAGCCCCCGTGCAATAATGCATAAGAAATTAATTCAATTTGAGTGTGTTGCGAAACAAATCCCTACAAATTACCCAAATCAAAGCGTTTATTTCGCTACTAATATCATTTGCTGTTTACAATTACAGGTGCGCTGTTGAAAATGCACGCGCTGTTAAAATAGTGTTAGGCATGGTGACTGTTGCTGTAGAGATCCATGACGTCACGTCAACGCGTCTGATGGAGATTCTGGGCTCGCGCACCGCCCCTATTAAACACACCTAATACGAACCTGATATCGGGGTCGCAATTTGATGGTTTGTTTACGGGAACTTGAGAGTTCATTAACTCGCCAAACCCTTGACGGGAATTAGCCGTGACCTTCCCCGTGCCAACAGTGCACCCAAAAAATTGCGTTTAATCATTCTAATTGGCAGGGTGAGGTGGGGGATATGAAACAAAATTGTATCTTGATGAAACGACTTACGTCAGGCATGGACAAAGCAAAGCATGCGGTTGAGGGGGTGGGGGATGGGGGGAGGTGGGAGGGGGGGGGGCGGTGATGAGCGCGATAGAGTGTTTGGTACATGTGTATGGAGAACGGTTTTCACTTCTTCCTCACGCGTGTTTACACCGTATGATAAAGCGAAGCTTGGCGATTTTTTGTCTCATGTTGCAATTTTATAGTAGGATTTGTTTTTTTCTCGGTGCCTGCGGTGTTGTCGTTCCACAGGGGGCGTTTTGAATATCTCTGAGTGCCCGTGATGGCAGAAGGGTGGAGTGATGAGTGGAGTGATGGGTTCCAATGATGATCCGAGCCGTGCCTGTATCATGCAGGATGGTGTACTTCATATCTCACATCCCAAGCCTCTCTCAGAATTCTTCTCTCGCTGGGGCGGCCACGCTTCGGAACCGTACACCTTACTTCGAGGTCGTTTATGAGCGTGCAACCTTTCGCACCTTACTGATTGAAATCTTCAAACACCCTCCGGCTTCGAATGCCACCTTATCAAGAAATGTATGAATATCCAATTATGTTCGTGGCGCTGGCATGTTGAGCGGAATGGGAAGAATTTGTCATTCCTCCTTGGTTTCAGAGGCACGTGCAAGAGGACATACGTTTCACGTCTCATTTACGAAGGATGCCGATGAGAAATGATTTATACAATTTGGAATACGTGGCCTGAAGTGATTCAAGTTAGAGAGAGAGAGAGAGAGAGAGAGAGAGAAAGATGGAGGGGAGGGGGTTGTATGTCGGTGTTGATAACATCTCCATAACGATTGCGATCACCGTGATGATATGGTAGTATCGAGTTCGCCTATGGATTGGATAAATATGCCCTGAATGATTTTGTGAGCAAATGTCTTTGATATCAGCCTTCTGTGCTGTGACAAAATAATCTATCATGTAGAGAAGGTTATAAAGTTTTCTCCTACTAACTTATTTCTTATAACTTTTTGTTGCAGATCAACTTCTTCCCGGAAGGTTCGTGGCGAGGAAGTAGCTAATGCCGCACTAACTCCGCCTTATGTTCCCCTGGTCCTACACTGCCCGCGTCGCGACCCGTCCACCACGCCCAGGCATGACACCACAATGACCCTGAACTCTGCCAACTCGGACCCGCCTCCCGTGCCGTCGTCTTTGTCGGAGACCTTGTTCCTGGACTACACGCCGGTCTACGACGTCAACTCGACCAATGGGACGCTGGTCTACAACGTGCCGCGCCTCATCGTGTCCAGTGCGCTGCTGCTCATCATCATCATGGCCGTCATCTTCGGCAACATCCTAGTGCTACTCGCCGTACTGATGGAGCGCAAGCTGCGGACGGTCACTAACTACTTCATCTTCAACTTGGCGTTCGCGGACCTCCTCCTTGGGACGCTCGTTCTTCCATTCTCCGGCACCTTGGAGGTTATCAGTTACTGGCCTTTCGGAGCGACCTTCTGCGATGTGTGGGCAGCCGTGGACGTGCTATGCTGCACCGCCTCCATCATCAGTCTCTGCGTTATAAGCATCGACAGGTACATCGGCGTCACCAGACCGCTCAAACATAAACTGATAGTTACGCCGAAGAGGGCGCTGTTTGTGATAGTCCTGGTATGGATTTTATCTTTCGCAATAGCTGTTGGACCTCTGTTCGGCTGGAGGCCTGTCAAGGATGACCCTTTAGAGTGTCCCCTCTCAGACTCAATAGACTATGTCTTCTTCTCTGTCTCCGGATCTTTCTACATTCCACTTATCGTCATCATAGTCCTCTACATCAGAATATACCAGACAGTGGCGGTAGAGTACAAGAGCAGGCACGGCGGGAAGTCGCATGGGTCACCGTCGTCGAGCTCAGACAAGGGCAGTCCTAACGGCGTGGTGCTGCGGATGCATCGGGGCAGCGTCCAGACGCCTCTGGGTCACCAATTGGTTCGCCGCCAAAATTCGGCGAACAACTTACTCAGACCATCGCGCACCGCTTCGCAGAGATCAGTGACCTTTAACCGCGAGAAGAAAGTCGCCAAGACGCTCGGGATTGTCGTCAGTGTCTTCTTCATGTGCTGGTTTCCTTTCTTCTTTCTTCTTCCGCTGAGTGAGTATCGATCCTTCCCCGTTTTCTTACAATAGGGTCTGCTCACAATAACACAGCATAAATATATTAACGGTTTGGTCTGAGCTATGCTATTTTACATCTCGAATGTTCAGATTGCAAAAAAATCAACCGGATAACCGATGTATTCTCCCTACCCCTGCCCTAATCCTTTGCCCCATCCGTCAAAGTAGAAATGTATTTAGGTTAGATATTCACCAGCATTTGGCGTGACAGACAGTTTTTTTCTCACTCTGGGAGCTTAAACCTCGGTTGTAAATCATAATTGGGGAGGAGGGAGTGATTTGCATTAATGTGTTCTAAGACAAAAATGATATACCTGCAACTCGACCGTGGTAGATTGGGGAAAGGCCTGATGTTCACTAGCGCCATCTCTTGCTACAACCCTGTCAATCGGGAATATTTCTTTGAACGTCGTGTATCATAAATCAGGCGATAAAATTAGCTCTACCACGGTCTACCACGGTCGAGTTGCAGGTATATTAATATTTACAAAAAATGCAAATGTTCCCCTTCCATCCCCTCAATTTTTTTTGCCCCATAGCAGAAAATATATTTAGATTTTCCATAGCATGTTGCATGACGGACAATTTTTCTTACATTTAAACAATGGGAACTCTAACCTTTGTTCTAAATGCGATTCTTTGTTCTGAGGGTTTTCTTGAAGCAATTGCAAAGAATGTGTTCAGATTTTCTGTGGTATGTAGCGTGGCAGACTAGAACTAGAACAATGACAACTCTAACCTCAACTCTAAATGCGATGCTTGAAACTGAGTTCTGTAACCAATTCTGAATCATGATTGAGGACGTGGGAGGGATTTAAAAATAATATATTAAACACACAAATGATTTACATTTACCTTCAACTCATCCATGGTACGGTCTTTTTTTTTTAATTATTATTATTATTGCCTGACTTTGAAACACGACCATGACGACGTTCACGAAAGTCTCCTGATTGACACAGCTATAGCAAGAGATGGCGCTATAGTAACACACTGTAGAGCCCTTTATACACAAAGTTTGGCCAACTCGGTTTCAATAAGTAGCAACATGACGCGTGCTGCTTTGTTCTCTGATTACCCATCACAGCAGCATGCGCCATTTTGCTACCTATTGAAACCGTGTTGGCCGAACTTTGTGTAAAGATGGTTCTGATAAGGCTTTTACACAAAACAGGGCGTATTGACGGTTTGGCTTTGTGTGCGCTAATTAACATCCCAGAGATAAAAACGAAAATAGAAATGCACCCCTACCCTTCTTCAATAGACCATTTTCGTTATGTATGGAAAATTTATTCACCTCGTTCAAACAATGCGTTACTAATGGCAACCCCAAAGCTTTAACAATGAGAACTCTAACGATAATTCTAAATGCGATGCTTCGCAGTAAGGATTTCTCGGAGCAATTACAATTCCAACCTTGGTTGTAAATAGCAATTGAGGAGGAGGAGGGATTGACTCTCATTCATTCATTATGGATGGAAATGATTCAGCTTCATCTCAAATTCTTCCTTGATAGCGACTGCCTGTATTTGCTCCGGTGAGTTCGTGAAAGCTCCCGATTGACACTGCTGTAGCGAGAGAGGGCTCTAGAGTAACAGGAAGGCAACAAGTTCAAGGATCACCCTGTGCAAAATGTGCAATTTTGTCCGGTGCAGTAATAAGACGTAACAAGTTTAAGCCGCTTGAATGTTTCCGATCGACCGCTTCACTAGCCTTTAGCCAAGGCATTCGGCGCTGTTATATCCCAAAATGTGCCGAACGAGTCTACATACATAAGACTATCATGCGAGGAACGAGTCTGCATACATAAGACTATCATGCGAGGCAGCTCGCTCGCGCGATCACTACCGTAAACGCACACTGCTTTAGTCTTTTTTCAAACCTTGTTCGGCGAGCGAGGACTCGACCAAAGGCTACCGCTTCACACAAGGTCGTGAAGCCTTACAACAAGAAGAGGTGCATAAATTAGTTCTATTTAGCGCTCAAAATGTTTTTGGCTCTTTTCATGAAGACATTTTTTGGTAAAAATGTTATACGAAGATTTTACTTACGGCAAATAGCAAATTAGTATTGTGCCTATCTACATGATAAACGAGCGGTGGGTAAAACAAGGTACAGAGGCACTCCTCTTCCAGACTAAAATGTATCCATTTTTACACACCCCTCGATGACGCTTCTTCTAAATGTAGCCTTCCAAGACGTGCCTTATTTTTAAACTGCCTTTATCAAACTAAAAATGTCGCCTTCCAAGACGTGCCTTATTTTCAAACTGCCTTTATCAAACTAAGTTCGTCTCTTGTAGGAACGCAATGTTACCTTTTATATATTTTCACATGGATATTTAAGAGACAGTGCCCCTCTCGCTATTAAATGAGCGTTCGTATCTTCTCATGGGACATCTCTTTCGTATCGTAGGCGAGGAAGAAAATGTTCTTGTTCTTGTTCTTGTTTTTGTTCTTGTTCTTGTTCTAAAATAAAAAATACGAAAAAGGATATCAGAGGCGTTCTATGTATCTGTTTCTCGTATCCACATAAATTATATAAACATTTATAACTTCAGAAACGCCCAAATGACCATGTTATAATTGTATAAAGCTATTTACCCCGTCAGATTAAATAAAATGAAGACCTCCAAGTTACTGCAGCAAATAAGTTACACGTCCCTCATCAATAGAGTGACTCTTTTCAAAACAAAATGTCATGTGCTATACTGACCCCTTATCATTGGGGACGTATTAGTTACGTGATTGTGATCACATCTTGAAAGGTCAAAGGGAGATACAACTCGTCTTTTTGTTTGCTTCAGAATCAACGTACATGCACTAGAAAAGAAGAAAGGCAAAACGTGTCAAACCCTTTCTTCTCTCCCGTTCTTCTCTGAATCCCTTGGCTATTATTATTTTGAAGTAACCCATATTCTTCTCATTTCATGCTAATTTTGTATTGTGCGATGCAAATGAAAATTTGTTTTATATCTTATCTTCTTACTGCAACATAAAATATTCCAATCTATAATATTTTTTTTTACTGGAACCTTCAGTAAAAGAAATAGTTTTTTTTCCTCCTTATTGTTTAACCTTGAGTAAGAGTAATTTTGTTTCTTCCAATCATATTACTCCATCGGTACGAGGTGTATGTAGACCTATAGATCATATTAAATAAAATACAAATGTCTCTAAAAGAAACGAAATGTAGTGGCAAAATGATAGATAAAAAGTCCAGTTTTCTTAAGTTTATAGAATTTTATAAAATTATGACTTTACTCGTAATACACGCCATTTCCACAGGGCAGTATAGAGTCTGGCAGCGAGGGAGTTAACAAATGTGAGGGGGAGGAGGAACGAAGCAGAGGTGCAATTCCTCTTCCGTATCGTAGGGGGTTAATTGTCGTTTCACCATTTAAATGTGATTCTCAAAGGCATTCTCATAAGATGCATTGTTTTCTCCCGAATGAATTCTTCAGCGATGAGGACCAGATTTATCGAGAGTCAACAGAATGTGATCAAATATGAGTCTTAACTGTATAAAGTTAGTGAATCATTCTCTGCTTTCACATTGAAGGTTGCGTCGAATAACATTTTCGTACGTGACATCAGTTAACTAAATGTGATACCACTTGTACTCTAATGCTGTTATGTTATTTAGATATCTGACATCTTTTTATTGTCCTTTTGTTCATTTTCTGTTTAGCGTCAGCGTGTTCGAGCTGCTACGTCCCACCTCTTGCCTTCAACATTTTTTTCTGGCTGGGTTACTGTAACAGCTTTATGAACCCACTCATATACGCGGTGTCCAACATGACGTTCCGTCGGGCTTTCAAGAAGATTCTGTCGTGCCAATACTGCGTGAATGCTCCGTGTGCGTCAACGAACGCACCGCGCAAAATGCACATGTCAGCCACGCGCTACCGCAGTGGGCGTGAGAGTCTGCAATACGCCACGGGGTCTTCGGGCAGCGAGTTCGACCGCGGGCGCGATGACGTGTTGCGGGTCGTCGTTGGGAGGAGGGCGTCTTCCGCGGGTGACAGCCGCCTAGGGCAGGACGAGAATCAGGAGCTGCTGCCGCGCGCGGCGCTTCGGAGAACTCTGTCGGACGCCGGGAAGGGCGATTGTAAGGTGCTGTACGCGAGACTGTCGACGGGTGGGGACGCGTCTCTGAGCACCATCACGGAGGTGCAGGAGCAGTCGGAGCCGGGCGACACGCCGTACCACGAGCGCGGCCAGAGGACGTACCACTTCTCGAGTAGCAGCGAGGACGTATCGCTCTGCTCGTCACCCAGTCACTCCTCCCAGAGGAACCCCGAGAGCTCGTCGACCAGCGAGGGGCTCCAGCAGCCGGGTATCCGGGCGGGCAATATCCTCATCACCAATGCAATCATCAACCATGTTGACCAGGTCGACTCCGATGACGCAACTAGCCCTGCCCGAAAATCTCGGGAGAGAGAACATGAGAAACTGGAATCTCATAACAACGAATTTACTAAACTCCATGAGCTGAAGTCTTGTATGGAGAAAGCGGACGGGAGACAAACTCCCAGCAGACTAATGTCGATAGAAACGTCTTTATGATAAGCAACGACTGCTGGAGTCGAACTTTATTTTTGTAAAGCCGTTGGCTGTGTTGTGGTGTTTTTTGGAACAGACGGGTCGTGTGGTCTTTTTGCGTGATGGTATTTTGGGTCACCGAACTTATGTATGAAAGTTCTCATTTTAAGACAGTTGTGTTTCGTTTTTTTTTTTATAAAAATGTAGCTGCGACAAATAGTAATAATGACGTG
This sequence comes from Arbacia lixula, assembly GCA_963669155.1. Classification (NCBI taxonomy): domain Eukaryota; kingdom Metazoa; phylum Echinodermata; class Echinoidea; order Arbacioida; family Arbaciidae; genus Arbacia; species Arbacia lixula. Next base: position 22,196,805 of record OZ022584.1, read on the forward strand.
CACATTCTTAGCAGTGTTCTCTGTGATTCTTCTGCAGCTCTTGAAAGTGTACCTTTGACAAGTTTACTGGTTTGATATCTACATGTATTCACGTATGTTTGTCATGAAATGACGCAGTAGAATAATCCACGTTATAGTCTATGTACACGTATTACTGGATAGATCCGTGAGGTAAACCATCAACCATGCGACATTTACACGAAATGTATTGTACGATTTGCTAAAGAAATATATTTCCACGAAGAAGGTGTAAGTCATGATACCTGTGTGATGACTGATAATCATTAGGTTCATACTATTGGGAATATCAATATATCGTACGCCAAGGTATTATCAATTTATCTAACCCATGCACAGCGTGGTTCAAAGAAATTACCACAATTTTAAATTTATGAATGAAATAACATGGGCCTCTATCAACCCCGACAACCTGCCCTCTACGGTAACTTTACTCTTGTATTAGACTGGACTCCACGGACTCCGCTGTGCAAACCTAATTGTCACAATTAACTCTTCATGTGCCAGATGTGCATTTTGTCAACAAATAGTTCTCACAAGTCCTATTGAACAGCATTTTATCTGGCATAGGAAAACTTCCTCAACCATGCGTCAACACTCTTGATTCTGAATAATGGATGAATGCATGACGCCGTTATTACTTACGAAAGGATACAACCATGACGACCAAACCGACTCGGGTGACGAGGTAAATCCTACTAAACTGACTCGGGTGACGAGGTTAACCCTACCAAACCGACTCGGGTGACGAGGTAAACATATCCAAACCAAGACGGGTGACAAGATAAACCCTACCATACCGACTCTGGTGACGAGGTAAACCCTACCAAACCGACTCGGGTGACGAGGTAAACCCTACCAAACCGACTCGGGTGGAGAGGTAAACCCAACCAAACCAACTCGGGTGACGAGGTAAACCCTACCAAACTGACTCGGGTGACGAGGTAAACCCTACCAAACCGACTCGGGTGACGAGGTAAACCCTACCAAACCGACTCGGGTGACGAGGTAAACCCTACCAAACCGAGTTGGATGACGAGGTAAACCCTACCAAACCGACTCGGGTGATGAGGTAAACCCTACCAAACCGAGTCGGGTGACGAGGTAAACCCTACCAAACCGACTCGGGTGACGAAGTAAACCCTACCAAACCGACTCGGGTGACGAGGTAAACCCTACCAAACCGACTCGGGTGATGAGGTAAACCCTACCAAACCGAGTCGGGTGACGAGGTAAACCCTACCAAACCGACTCGGGTGACGAAGTAAACCCTACCAAACCGACTCGGGTGACGAGGTAAACCCTACCAAACCGACTCGGGTGGCGAGGTAAACCCTACCAAACCGACTCGGGTGGAGAGGTAAACCCAACCAAACCAACTCGGGTGACGAGGTAAACCCTACCAAACCGACTCGGGTGGCGAGGTAAACCTTTCCAAACCGAGTTGGATGACGAGGTAAACCCTACCAAACCGAGTCGGGTGACGAGGTAAACCCTACCAAACCGACTCGGGTGACGAAGTAAACCCTACCAAACCGACTCGGGTGACGAGGTAAACCCTACCAAACCGACTCGGGTTACGAGGTAAACCCTACCAAACCGACTCGGGTGACGAGGTAAACCCTACCAAACCGACTCGGGTGGAGAGGTAAACCCAACCAAACCAACTCGGGTGACGAGGTAAACCCTACCAAACTGACTCGGGTGGCGAGGTAAACCTTTCCAAACCGAGTTGGATGACGAGGTAAACCCTACCAAACCGACTCGGGTGACGAGGTAAACCTTTCCAAACCGAGACGGGTGACAAGATAAACCCTACCAAACCGACTCAGGTGACGAGGTAAACCCTACCAAACCGAGTCGGGTGACGAGGTAAACTCTATCAAACCGTGTCAGGTGACGAGGTAAACCTTTCTAAACCGAGTCGGGTGACGAGGTAAACTCTATCAAACCGAGTCAGGTGACGAGGTAAACCTTTCCAAACCGAGTCGGATGACGAGGTAAACCCTACCAAACCGACTCGGGTGACGAGGTAAACCTATCCAAACCGAGTCGGGTGACGAGGTAAACCCTGTTGGTAAGACTAATCACATGTACGCCCGTTCGGACATGACAATACGGTGACGAGACGAGTACGGGACTAATGCTGACTGGAGAGTGAGGGCGCATACCCTTTCCACATGACTCTTGTCGTTAACGCTTTCTGTGTCAGATATAACGCTGCTCTGTGGGATTTGTGTACACACTGATAGTGAAAAATAGTCCAGATACTGGCTGTATTTTATCGTCCGCTTATTTTCCCACAAACATTACACCACTGATTCACATAGTATACACACCGCGCCAGACAACTGATTGCACGACTCCACGAATCTGTAGTAGCTGAGAATTTGGAGGGCGGACGAGTACATCAGCAGTACGTACATAACATAAAACAGTCCAAGCAGTGGACTGGGTGAAAAATACACATATGACGCATAAAGAGTTTAAGGAAAACAAATTATTATCATGTAAGTAACACTGCTCTGAGGGACATGGTTAAAATTATAGGTACGAGGTGATCTCAAAACAAGACTATTATTACGAAGCCGCGGGCCGTGGAATAATAACATAATTTTTAGATCACCACTACTTATGCTTATAAAAGTACTATTGACCGCTACTTACGCAACTTAAAGTACTATTGATCATTATCTATGCTAATAAAAATACTGTTGATCGTTATATATGCAACTAAACATGCTAAAAGTGCTATTGGCCACTATTTATGCAAATGCAGTAATTTTGCTGGGATGATTAAATCTAGTTGCTAACTGTCAACCAACCAAGCAACAGGATTATCACTATAAGGCATGTAATGAAAAACTAATTGAAATGTAAACACATGAAAAACGAATTAAACTGTAAACACAAAATACCAAAGGGGCGCATACATGGAGACTTGTTTGGGGATATATTCATCCTGGCCGCCAGGGTGTCGGAATTCCTGTACCAAAATGGGAAATAGGGTCTTGCTCTTATAGATTTAGTGCATGGCTTTCATATTCTCCTCTTTCTCGGAACATGCAGAAAGTCGTGCATATTTCAGCAAGCCGGTGAAGAGATAGATAGTGATAAGTGTTCTGCAGAAGGGCTAGAGACAATTATGCAAGTGGTAAAAGGAGAACGTCTTTTCCAAAGCCTTGCGAGGCGAATTTTTACTAGTCCACACGTAGCGTACGGAGTATATCAGTGTATCCTGCATAATAACACTGGCGAGTCAACCTTATACGTCCCACGTTGTAATCATAGTGTGCACTTCTGAGGGGCAGTGTCACATTAGACGTTTCAATGCCGAGTGATTATGTCGTGGGGTTGTTGTTCCTCGTCTTGCGCAAACATAACAAACACAATTTCGTGTAAGTGATTATACACGCAATTATGGGACAAACGGAGTTGCCCATCAAAGGCTTTGGGCTAGTGATAACGATTTTTGAACAGAAATCACAAATTTCGCGTTATTTATCACTCGGATCTCATTTACCACACACATCTTTACTAAACTCGTTGCTTTGTTCTAGTTCATCACTTTTACCACGACTCCACCTAACCCCATTTGCAACGTTGACGTATGTTACCTTAGTGAATATGGCAACCTGACTGACGCTTAAATCAAAGGGTAAAGGACGATGTACCGAGCGCCCGACGTAGGTGACGCATTACATTATCATCGTTTGAATTACCATGACCATGAACAGTGACTTGATGCATCTGTACTTCCAGACAGCAAGTGAATACAGTTTCACATTGTGCTCCTCGACACGACACGACACGACACGTCCCCTGCTGACACACAGACAGACAGTGATGTGATGTTCAATGTTTTTTGAGAGTTCCGACATGTTGAATAATTATGACTTTCCCTTTGGATTTCTTGCAATCTGTTGACAACATTGACCTTGGTAGAGAAAGCAACACCGTGACAAGGGTTGAGACAGATGAGACGAGCGACGCGGACATGCAGACCTGTTGCACCTCCCCAATCACCCCCTCCCCCATCACCACCCCTTCCCCACCCTCCCCCACCACCACCCCTCTCCCCATCGATGTGGACACATGGTAGACCACGAGTGGGAAATTTGAAGGACTCCAATGGATAGCTCTACGGCGATATTGAAGATATATCTAAATTATACTTGTTTTTTTTTCAGGACAGTTAGTCTCACTTTTATATTTTGCACAAGTTGAGATTCCGAGAACTCTAATGAATAGCTCTACTGTGACATTGTAGATATATCTATGTATAATTCTTTAGAGCTTTCCTCCTGACCCTGTGGTAACTTGAGAGCTGGTTTTATTGAACGTTTCCATGGTGATGTTATTGTTCTGACCAGGCTTAGACTTTATAGACTTGTATGGTTTCGCCCCGCATGACATTTAGAATGCAACTCTGAGATTCATGTTTATATAATTCACGAATCCAACGTGAGTGCATGTTGGAGAGCCATGATGGAGTAGAATTTGTGCGGCATATCACTTGTCCGTGTCTGCTTGTTATTTATAAGGGCAGATTTCCAAAAGGTCCGCTATTCATAATATGTGACCAGAGCTCACTGCTACTATCCTTGGGTTGACTGTTAAGAATACCCCCCACCCGGGTATATTATGTTGCACTTTATGAATAGCGATCCTTTTGAAGAGCCACCTTGCCCCTCATTTTCGACTTTTCTTTATAGTTCGTGTCCCATCTTACCGAAATTGGTCTTGAAATGAATTACTTACAGTATTAGAAGGTTTATACTGAGCACAATTTGGCCCCATTACGTATAGAAGGGTCCTGACACAACAGCATAACCATGCTAACTATACGTACCTGGATGGACTGGTGGACCAGGGTGGACTGCTACGAATGACCAAACGAATAACAAAAGTTGCTTTCAACCTGACCGGACTAAACATCCGAGAAGATCGGATCGGTGATAATTCTGATGTCAGAAAAGAGCAAAGCTTAATGGCTTGTATGATATCAATTATATGCAATATTATTGTTTCAACTCTATGTGAGCATGTGATGCATTGTGGTTTCCATAACGCACATAATCCAATGGCGAGACAATTTGTTTAGCTCACAAAGAGTTATTCTTTCTTTATCAAATTGAAGATGTTTTATAATGATATTCCCTCAATCAAACAAAGAACTTTACGGCGAGACTGCCCCTCATGGCTCTGAATAAGTGTACACAAAGTTAAACAATTACTTTACTCAATATTCACTACTATGGAAGGAAGTAAATACTATTTTTAATGGAAACTTGTATCATCTTTATACGTCACTTGGATATAACGATTTTTAAAGGCTTAAGTACCACGGCCATCGGTCATGATAGTAACTATATACCAAATCAATGAGAGTCTACTTCTCTTCCGACCTTTTAAGTAGGAACCCACGACTTCCAAAGATCACATGGCACCGCAGTGGGTACTGACGTGACTGACAGACTTGGGGAGGGGTGTTCTCTAAAATAAAAGATGGCGACAATTTATGTTCCGTGCATGATGTGGAACACATAGTATCTCTTTTTTGCAGGAAGGGAGAGAGAGGGGGTGCTAAAATATGACAGTTGCGCATTGACAGTAACACACACACACAAATACCACCATATCTTGGGTATTAAAAAAAACACCTTAGTGTTTACTTTATGAGAATGCATCTTTTTCCATCATCAAACTTTGTTTGCAATTACTAAAAAAAACCGGGTTGTGGTACTTTTTAAGAAACATATTTTGCGGAACATATTTTGCATACGTACGGATCGCCTATGAGATAGCCCGGTCAGTATCATGCCTCGTCCAATTCACTGCTGATTACTTTGTCGTGACTCTCCGTAATATGTTGTTTCAGGAAAATGACTGTATTGATTGTAGAGCCTAATATATATGATATATGTATATTATACATATATGTATAAGAATTTTTACTATGATATGTCGTATTTGCGTTTTTTTGTGTGTGTTATTCGTGTTTGTACTGTTATTAAAATCATTGAAAAGGATATGAGCAAGCAATGGATATGCGATAAGCATGAAAGGGAAAAAGTTAGAGAAAGCGAACGAGAGGAGAGGAAAGACATATCATATCATATATATATATATATATATATATATATATATATATATAAATATATATATAGATATAGATATATATATATATATATATTGATGTATATATCATATATTAAGTCATATAGGAGGAATTATGAAGAGAGAGAGAGTGACGGGGAAAGAGAAAGAGACAGAGAGAGAGACAACAAGAGTGGTAGACACGATTTCCCTTCATCATTCCTATTATTTCGGACGCTCTTGGAAAGATACCCGAAAGGCGATTCTTGCTTTTTCTCTCTTTCTCTTCCTCTTTTTTTTTTTTAACAACATACCTTCTTTGTCGTGCTAATCATACCGTTAAACCCTATCAGTACCGAGTCATCTGCATTGCCTTACAACACATGTTCGTGCAAATAGTAATAACAAGCTTCAATGTAGCCCGTCCCTTTTGCAGACCTAATTCTGAAAGTTCCCTGACTTTGTCATCATTTGAGAGAGAGTGGCTATATAACCTTTCCCTTGAATTGACAAAGCGTAATATTCGGTTTTGAGGAAATAACCGTCGATCATTGATCGAGCTTTCTTTTTTCGTACCACGAAAATAGTCAAATTTCAGTGAAAACTAGTTAGATTTTCATTTATTCTACGGGAGTTGTACCTCTGACCTTAGAATTTCACAGTTGGTATCCCAAAGATAGTGCTAAATATGTACAAACTTTCATAAAGTTTGCAGATGTTTGTAAAAGGGACGGGCCATCTTTAAAGAATGTCCGGTCTGGAATATTCTACACACCAACGGCAAACAAACGTCAAGATTTGTATTCCAACGCGAAGTAAGACATAGAGACATTTTGGTAAAAGAATAGTCAGAGTGTATTTCCGATATATTTACAGTGAAACTTGATGCACCAATTCACAATTATATATATATATATATATATATATATATATATATATATATATATATATATATATCTATTGAGCTTCCATCAAGATATATACATATCATAATCATTCAAAAGTAGCTTAAGCTTACCTGACAAAAAAAATCATTAAAAAACATGAGTTCAACTTAAAAACTTTAACAATTTTAAAACGCCAAAAATATAATTGTAATAACGCGGAATTGTGCAATTATCCTCATTATAGCAACGAATATTGAGAACCCTGAAATATAAATATGTGTAACTTTACAAGAAAAAGTGTGAAATATGATATACGTAATACTTTAAACAGAATAGTAAAATTTCCTATCGTAAGTACTAAATAGACAAGCATACTAAGGAATTTGAATTACGAGTTAAACAAGGTAATCATTGACTGGATTGCCTTTGTGTGTGTAGAGTTTCAGCATAACTTCACACTTTATAATTTAGCTCTTGGATATTGATGATATGAAAGACTTGTCTGCGTTACTCAAAAATAATATGCGCAAATAATATTCAGAAGGGGTGCGTGCTCGATTATCAAAATGTCTATCGAGAACGTCCAGAGAATGAAGCTTCCACAAGATTTGCGTAAGAGTAATTGTCATTAAAACGGGCATCTAAGATGGTGTCCTTGACACGGGCACCCAAGTTCGAGTCAGCTAGTCATCTATGGTTGAGGTATTACAGTGGGCACCTTTGAGGTCAAGTCATTGAAACGGGCACCTGAGATCGTGCCATTCCGTGACTGGTTGGTACGGCGCCTTCTTACACTTCATCAGGTGCGAATACCCGTTGACTCGCGTCTCCGATCGCAGCACCACTCGACCAATCACGTCACTGGAGAGGAGGGGCTTCTTGCGACAAACCTTCAGGGTGATTGTGACGTTATCAAGGCGGTGCTGCGCGTCGATCTTGCTAGTGTCACCGTAGGACCAGCGCGGTAGATCAAAGGAGAAGACTTCCTTGAAGACCGGGTTGAAGGAGAATCGTTGCACTTTGGTCTGTTTCCTCGAGATAGGACTGTTGTCACCGGTCGTCACATTGATCTCGACAAAGGTGTCTGTAAAGAGAAGGATGAAATGATACATTTGCAATTATGAAATGTCTGACAAACATCATTAATACTCCAGTGGGTTCATGTTCCACGTCGAAATCAAAATATAGATTTAAAAAAGTATGTGCTTTAATTGGTTCTGTGATTAGCTTATATACTGTATGTATGTGGAAAACTTGTCCTTAAAATCCTTCATATCCTGAGCATTGTTGAAGGGCGTTGTTTTTCCTGTTAGATGTATTTCGGGACAATTTTTGTTTTATATAATTCCTACCGAGCTCATTAAAATACAAACGCAGAGGCACCCAAGGATATGTGTCGTTGTTACGGGGGAAGAATTTGAAGAAATAGAACTACATGAAGACGAACGGAATGAAATGGGGATGTGAAGAAAAGGGAAAGTATAAGAACATATTTAATAGGGAAAGTTAGCGTTGTCACGAGGGGTGCATAGCTACATACAGGAAAACAAGATTGAGGAAATTAGGATGTGGGGAAGAAGGAGAGGGGGAGAACAATAAACTGAAAACATAGATAGAGACCGAATGGAGGATGTGAAGTGAAGGACAAAGGAGTGGAATATGGACAATTAATAGAAAGGGAAGGAAGAAGGCAATATGAGCGATGAGTGCGAGATTAAGAAGAAGAAGAAGAAGAAAAGGAAATGAAGAACAAGAAGAAGAAGAAGTCCAACAACAACAACAACAACAAGAACAAGAACAAGAAGAGGAAGAATAAAAAGAAGAAGAAGAAGTAGACGACGAAGGAGAAGACGAAGAAGGAGAAGAAGATGATGATGATGAAGAAGAAGAAGAAGAAGAAGAAGAAGAAGAAGAAGAAGGAGAAGAAGAAGAATGAGAGGGAGAAGAGGAAGAAGACGAAGGAGAAGACGAAGGAGAAGACGATGATGAAGAAGAAGAAGAAATAGAAGAAGTAGAAGAAGAAGAAGAAGAAGAAGAAGAAGAAGAAGAAGAAGAAGAAAAAGAAGAAGAAGAAAACGAAGAAGACGACGACGAAGAAGAAAAAGAAGGAGAAGAAGAAGAAAAAAAAGGACAAAGGCGACAACCAAGAGGAACAAGACGAACATGAACAGGAATAAAAGTGAAACGAGAAGGAAAGAGAAGACGTAATAAAAAGAAGGCCAATGAGACGGCGAAGATACAGTGAAAGAAGAAGACGTAGAAGAATACAACAAAGACAACATAAAACAAGAAGAAAGAGAAGAAGAAGATGATGCAGAAGATATATAAAGAAACGGGAAGGATAATAGTGTAAAACGTCACTTACTCGGAGGGATGAGTTGGGCGGGCAGGTTGGTTGCACGTATGACCGTAACCAGTAGTCGCTGCTTGGATGCGTGATAGCACAGTACTAGCCTCAGCCTTCCCAACTCCTTCACAAGAAAGCAAATCAAATGAAGTTAAACAACATAAAACAATCGAACAACGCAGACGAATCAATCATAACTAAGTAAACATTTAATGTACCTATGAGGGTACTAAAAATCATAATATGTGACGAGGGACATTTATTTCGAATAGTTTCACGAAGTTTAACACTCTCTAAAGAAACAATGATGTACCAATCATATTGGCTACAGTTCGATATTCCGAAGGTTCGTAAGTCCGAAACACGTAGATTGCCTGTACCTTGATTTTCTTTATTCCGAAAACGAAAAAGGGTTCGTCAATCCAAGCATTTGTGGCGATATTCCAAAAGTGCGTTGTTCCAAAGGTTAGCTAATCCGAAAATAAAAATAGGGTTACTTATTCCGAAGGTTCGTTCATCCGAAAACGAAATAATGTTCGTTACTCCGAAGGTTTGTTCATCCGAAAACGAAATAAGGCTCGTTAGTCCGAAACTGAAATAATCTGTGGCGAAGCAGGGAAAACGGGGAGGGCGTTTTCGGACTAACGAACCTCTTTACGAACCTTCGGAATAACGAACCCTATTTCTTTTTCGGAATAACGAACCTTCGGAACAACGAACCTTATTTCGCTTTCGGTCTAACGAACCACCGGAATAGTGGGCGTTCGAAATTAAGTACCTCCGTAGTATTCGAACCTTCGGAATAATGAACCTTTCTTTTTTCTTCTTGGTACGGTCCGTGGTCTCATGTACTTTTTATGGTTGTGTATCTTTCAAATTCAGTAGGGTCCGTGATATTACAAACAAGCCAATATTTGACATAAACAGGAATATTTTCAAATCATATGCACATTTCTTGTTCATTTATCATACAGATATGATTTGTACTTCATATTGCAAGCAATAAGGTTAATCTACAGATTTTATGTGAATTGAAAAAAAAAAATATCTCGATTAAAAATTACAAGCAGGAGGGTAATTTGAAATATACGAAAAAAGGTGGGGTGAACTCATTCAAATAATAAAGCTTTGTATAATCATGGGAAGGATAATTAGTTGAAACCTGTCAATACCAATCCGGGAAAACCCATTGACTTATTACCCGCTTGATGAAAACAAATATATATGGTTACTGACGACTTCAAATACACACCTTCATGGGGAAGTTGTGGTTGAGCGGTCGGGAGTACGTGACAGTGCCCGTCGTTAGGTCGCGGAGAGGTATCGTTGTTGATCCTACGAGAACAGGCCGACTCAGGCGGTGCTTCTCCGTGTACGCGATAACCTGGGATCAATACATTGGGTACCCATAGAAAAAATGAAGTTCTATCTATTTATCTATTTACTTTGTAAATTATATTCCTTACTACTACTGCGTGTATGCCTACAAATACTTGTCAAAATTGAAATTACCCAAGAAAGCCCTTTCACTAAAAATGTCACTTCTGTTTACGATGAATATGCCCTCAAAAGCAAACGTTGTTGTACCTCGATGAAACGTATTTCATAAACAGGACGTAATAAATATTTTAAAGGTAAGGGGTAGGATGGGTATATATTACAGGACTACTTATCAATGGGACACCCACCTTCAACTGACTGAGTTCCATTTCGGCTTGTTTTGCTCGAAAGAAGGGGATTTCCTTTGTGATGCTGCATATGCCGCCTTCGGTAATACGCCGCTTGACTTTCCGCTTCTTCCTGATGTGGGAGGCGAGATCAACGAGGATGATGGCACTCCTCCCCTGAAGACCCCTCACCTCGATCTCGGAGATCGTAATCATACCGAAAATGTCGAAGGCGATGATGATGTCAACAGTCGGGGATTCCAGGCGCTCTACGATGACATCTGCCTTAGACGACGCGTCGAGTAGCCGGGTCAAGGAGGAGTGACGCGGACGACACTGAGAGTCGGTGGCCGCCAAGGATTGCATGGACTCTGATTCGTCGCCTTGCTGCTGGAGTTTGGATTCGTCTGTGAGGTAGAGCGGTCTGTCTTCCAGCACGGGAAACCCGTATGGGGTCAGCGCCACCCCAATCTCCGTCCCCACAATGTGCCCGTACGTGTCACCTGCCTGTTTGTACAGAGCCAACCTCAAGACCTGCTTGTCAGATAGCTTCGGATGCCCACGGTCTCTCTTGGTCTTACTTCCAGTCGAGTAGGTGTCCGACCTAACCTTGGTCGTAGGTGTGCTGGGGATGGGGATCTTAAGCTGCCATTGCTTCTCCATGATCGTATTCTTCCTACCAGTGAGTACGGCCTCTGCCGTGACCGACGACCGCGCCTTCATGTAGCAGAAGGGCTGGTAGTGCATGGACGGCGAGAGCATGTTGCCCCCACTGCCGTAGGTATCTGTATACAGGGAGCGCCGTGGGCTGACGGTGACATCGGTGTTGCTGATGACCAAGGTGGGGATTTGGAACGGGTGCGGGTCCGACGACCGAATCACCCTGGACTCTGGGCGTTGGGACAGGCTCACAGAACTTGAGCTACCTAAACCGACGTCCATCTTTACGCTTTGATCGTAGGAACTTCTGGACACTGGAGCGGGGAGCTATCTGACTGAAGAAGCGCTGACTAAGGAGCTTTTATACGAACCACCGCCGAGGGAATGGAAGCCATACAAAGCTTGTTGTGATGTTTGCAGCACGGCCTCAAGCACGGGCGGAAATCGCTCCTCGAAGGTGTGTGTGTGTGTGTGTGGGGGGGGGGGGGGCATGTTTTTCTTAAAAAATCGCTCCCCGAAGGTGGGTGAGGGGGACATGCTTCTCCTCAAGAAGTATCCGCTGAGCGGGTGGGGGGGGGTAGTGATGGATTTATTTATTTATTTCTTTCTTTCTTTCTTTTTTATTTTTTATTTTTATTTTATTTTTTTTTTTATTTTTATTTTTTTTTTTTTTTTGGGGGGGGGGGGGGGGGGTTGCCCATGATTTTTAACCCCCCCCCCAAGTGCTCTCAGTGGGGAGGGGGGGGGGGAGTGGGGGACATTTAGTATGGTCGGGGGACAGGATCGAAAAAGTGGGGGGACACTACATCTCATTCCCGTAGAGAAACGCAAATAGTGTGGGGGGGGGGGGCACGTCCCCCCGTCCCCCCGGGATTTCCGCCCATGGCCTCAAGATAAGAACACCTGAATGGATTTAAACGTTCAAACATGTTCATTTGCATCTGCGTTCATGATCTTGATGTGTTACAAATACCTTTCAGGACGTCAGTGATAAACATTCCAGCGTAAGATGGAGCACAATCAAGCAAGAAAACCATACATCTTTGCTCATCTTTGGCAGTCACGTTTAGTTTCATTTGTGTTCATATTCTCACGGGTTAGAAAGATCATTCGGTGATTATATAGCAGGACATATAGATAAAGAAGCTAGCGAAAGAGACAGGACGACCAAGCAAGAAAGTAATATATCTTCGCAAATCTTCAACATAGATTAACTGTGTCGGTGACTATCCTTAGATAGATCAGACAAATAGTAAAAACTATATTTACGCCTCATTTTCAGTCTTCGAACATTCGGGGGTATTATGCAGGTCATTTTTTAATTTTATGTAAATTGTTACCCTTTAAACTAAGTGCCATAACCCGACAGAAGCTAGACCAAAACAGTAACATAGGAGTAGGCAATGATGGACCTACCATCCAGTCTTAACGTCAAGCTCGCAAAGAAGTAGACCAAGGAATATTGACGCAAGTTTACAAAATGTTAATTGATATCTTTTGTAAGTATACATCGTGCTAATTCGTTTATGTTTATGTTCATGCACTCGAAAGAAACATGGATAAGGTTTGACAAATATTGTGAAGGCAGTCCTTCTACTTTCGCCCAATTTAAATCTAACAGTACCTCGATGATCAGTGGTAAGATGTTTCCATATTTTGCTTCGTGACGTTTAATACGTCGCTTTCTATTTTTCTTCTTCTATTTTTTCTCTCTTCCTATTTTATCCAGGGTATTCACAGTATATTATCTTACCTTCCCACCTTCTCTTACCTCTGTGGGGCACGTTCTCGGTGTCTCCTCCCGGTTCCCCCGTGCTCTCTCTTGCAGCGTACAACAAAACTTACCATTAATGGTAACTCTGTCATCAATGGTAACTACCATGGCAACACCGCTCGACAGCCAATCAAATTCAAGGTTCCCATAGAAGTTGCCATTGATAGCACAGTGACTATCAATGGTAAGTTTTATGCAACAGTGCCCAGAAGTCCAAAACTAATTTAGACGCGAGGGCACAAAAACAAAATCCACGTAACCCAATCAATGGTTCACAGCAACTTAGATTGTGGTTTATTGGTCAAAACATACTGAACAGGAAAATCGGGAGACTTGTAATCATTATTCTGATTACAATCAACATATATACAATGCATCGGGCAATATGCTATTCTGTGTGGTTTGAAAGTAAAGTGAAATATCTAAGACCGCTTGAGAGATACAATGTGGCCTTCATGAACGGTGATATTTATTTATTTATTTATCATGTTTATTTGCAACAGCCCGCTTCGTTCGACTCGCGGCACACACAGCGGGCTGAAGTTCGACTCAAGTCACATTTCGCGCACAATGCATACGGAACGCATTTAATTGTATTGTTCGCTCACACATGAAAATGAAGCATACAGCCAGCCAGGTGTTGTGCGACTTTAAAAAGTCCCAATATATTTAATAAGGGACCTCTCTGTGCTCAACCATTGCACTGCTCCAGAGAAATGAATATGACTGTTTATACTTATGTGGAAAAAATGTTCATAGATGTATGATGTATTATATCTTTTCAATGATGATGTCATAATTGGTGCGCTTTCAGGACTAACATTGAATAAGAGGCATGCGCCCCAAAGCGCATACAGAGCTGGTCATATATGAGCTCTATGGGAAATCACAGTGGGGAAAAGCGCAATGCCGCCCTCCTGTGGCGTTTGTATACACAACATTCTCACAAAAATACATAACACAATAATGATCGGAAGCAGTTTTAAGAGGTGAAAACGCTGTAAATAATTACATACCATACGGATAATAATTGCTATTCCACATGCAATATACATGTTTAGTGTAATGTTGAGAATTACTATTGAATTACCATGAGAATTACCATGTTATTAGTCTTATACTACTTTTGTATTTGCGACTGGAAAGTGTGCTTATGCGTGTGTGTGTTTCATTTGGTGCATGAGGAATTAAACCGGCACAAAAGCCACGTTTACTTAAAAAAGAGAGCACAAGTGCAAAAAGTATGGGTTTAACCTTTTTTCAAATTCACATTTTGATTATTTTCCTGTAGTTTTAATAAATCAGGAAATTCCCATGTTAAAAATTAAATTATCTTTCTCTCTCTCTCTCTGTCTCTCTGTCCGTCTGTCTGTATGTCTGTCTCTCTGTCTCTCCGTCTCTGTCTCTGTCTCTCTCTCTCTCACCCGTTCTCTCTCTATCTCTCTCTGTCTCTCTATTTCCTTACAATTGTTTGCTCATGTTGCGCGATTGTTGTCTATCAAATGGCAAGGATGTTGACTTCCTCGACGATGACGCTGAGAGTAGGTGGATGATAACAGATGTGAAAGGTATGACTTCAGTTTTCCCCGTCCTCTAACATCATGCCAGGATGCAGCGTCGACTACGATTTCTTCAAATTTGCTGGGAATTTCAATGACTTCAGGACGCTCCCTTCCTCTAAACGGAAGAAAAGAAGGGAAAAGTACGGCGCAACTGCCTGATTGTGCAGTAGTGCAAAGACCGTATCAGAATTATCGAGTACATAAACACATCTTTACTTTTCCTACTCTGTATCTTGCTATATATTCTGCCTGTTGCATCAATGACAGACCACTGGTATTATTGCCAATTCTAAACTTCTCGAAAGAACTGTTCAAAATGCCTTGTAGGATCATTTACACAATAATAATTTTTTGATGAACTGCCAATTTGTTTTTCAAAAAATATCATTATTTAACTTTTACGTGTGTATCGGACACGCATAAACTGATTGACATACTTTGCGATCGTTATGTTTGTCTAAAAAAATTAAATAAATTTCCATGATATCATGAATTTGTGATTCATCAAGAATCAACTTTTAAAAGATTACCTCACTAGTTGTTCATGTTTATTATAAAGTTCTCATGTCATTGAGGAAGGGAGAACAAGAATAGGATGTACACAATGAAGAAGAAGAATTGTTCGTGCGTTTGTGATTATGATTGTAACAAAAGAGAAGACATATTCAACATATCGGTCAATATATTTTCATGTGACGTATGTTTTGACCAATCAAGGCGGGAAACAAGGAGAGTATACATTCCATGTTGTTGTTTTTATAAGACATATTCGATGTTGATCACCTTGAACTACAGAATGGATTGGTCAAAACATACGTCATATATTTCTACGAAAAGATACCGACCTTTATGTTGAATAAGTTTTATCTCCTGTCTTCACATACACATTAGGCTTTAACATAAACCAATGCCTAAGGCTTGTCCTTCACATCTTTATAAGACAAATATCAATAAGTGACCGAAATGAGGATAGCCTCGTTATTAAGATACTTTTTCATAATTGTTTTTCAATTCCATTTTTGTAACACATAAGTCTATGGGGAAATACTAATAGGCGTGTGGCCTTAATCAGAACAGAGACATGTTTGTGGCTGGGAAATGCTTCTCGGGAGAACTTCAGGGAAGGTCGGATGCACCATCACCCGCCTACACGGCGTCTAGGTCAAAATATCTAGAGTAGAAGAGGAGGAAGGAGAGGTTTTTTTTTTTTTTTCAAGAACGAAACACTTTCTCCATTACCGAATCCTGACCATACATTTTACAGAGTAAAATTGTACTATGATTGAGTATACAAACGTTTAAAAGTGTTTTTGTTTTCCGAGCTCAAGTGTATTTGTTTTCGACATGGTGTAAGTGAAGTGGCAGTAACGCCACCCCCACCCCCCTCTTTCTCTCTCACCTTCCCCTTTTTTGTCATTTGGGAAATCAAAGATCGTTAAGAATACAATAACGAGGTGCCGTGAGTATGCGGTCGACTTGTGTTATATTTCACCTCACAGCGGGTAGAGATTAATCTTCGGATTTCTCCGCTTGATATTTCGACCTCACCGCAATTTCGACACTCTGAAAATAGCTGAACTCGTAGAACTCTCGAAGTTTGGAACAAGGAGAAATATTTTATGTCTCCGAATTAATCATAATTTCATAATCATGTACAGGGTCAATATTAATTTCGTATGTACATCTTTCATAATCACTGTCACCATTAAATTTGGGGAGGAGAGAGAGGCGGGGAATGAGAGAGAGAGAGGGAGGACGGAGAGAGAGAGAGAGAGAGAGAGAGAGAGAGAGAGAGAGAAAGAGAGAGAGAGAGAAAGAGAGGAGAGAGTGAGAAAGAAGAAGAAAAAAAAGAGAGATAGAGAGAGAGGGGGGAGGGGTGAGGGGATGGAGGAGAATGAGAGAGGCGGGCAGGGTGTGTGTATTGTGTATTTGTGTGTGTGTGGGAGAGGGGGAGTGGAGAATGATGAAGCGTAGTTTTGCCCATCTGATCACCTGAGAAGTAAAGTTCCTTACACTCTATGTGATAGTACTTTTTTTGCTGACCTATTCACTCCTCACAGTCCTAACGCGTAATCAATACTGTAGTTTGAGTACGCGCGAAATAAAAGTGCGTTACACTCGGACTATCAATTGACAAACATTAGCTCGGCGCAGACGACGCGGTGCGCGGTAATTACAAATTTGTGGTTACACCGAGCTGCGCCGGGCGTGGATACGCATGTACACGTACGTACACGCACACGTAGCCTATATACACTTACCATTGTCGCGTTTCAATCAAAATGGCCCATTAATCAGCACAACAACAACATGATTCAGGTGAGTAAACTTTATTCTGTACTATACCGTAATGTTGTTCGTAGCCCCCTCCCACCTCCTATAACCAAAATATGGTCTAACGTTAGACTTAACGATAGGCCTAACGTTAGATTCTCGGTAGCCGCACCGACCCGAACGTTTAATTTCCTGCGGCTTGGGCAAATTAACGGAAATTCAAGTTGCGCCTCGGCCGCAACACCACGAGAGTTCCCCTAGGGCGCTCAATGATTTTCCGCTCAAACGCAAAAAAGCAGCTGGAAAGAAATGTATCGCGCACTGCAACAAATTTTGTCACCAGGAAGCGCAGTAGTGCCAAGGAAGAAACCAAAAAGTACGGTCACGTAGCCGCACC
This sequence comes from Arbacia lixula, assembly GCA_963669155.1. Lineage (NCBI taxonomy): Eukaryota > Metazoa > Echinodermata > Echinoidea > Arbacioida > Arbaciidae > Arbacia > Arbacia lixula. The sequence goes on from OZ022584.1 coordinate 22,214,490, forward strand.
GACCCGAACGCTTTTGTACGTTAAATTGTCATTTTTTGTACAGATAGTTGGTTTTAGATGTGGAACATAAAGCAAATAATCAACTTTTGGTTTCAGGCAATGAGACGAACTATCACTTCCTCGGCGATCTGAATGTATACGATATCTTTCCTCAACTACGGAAAGATAGCTACATCCAGATCGTTTCGGAAGTGATAGTTCGTCCCATCACCTTCACCAACGTTGATTATTTGCTTACCATTAACACACATAAGAATGAGAATACAGTATGATATGTATACATATGAATAAATGTTGAATGCATACTTAAGCTACTAGCTATTATACATCTTGTGTAAAATATATTCTGTTATTGAATGCAAAGCTTTGGTATCTTACCTAAAATTATGATAAAGGATTATCAAACACAATGTTAACAAAAAAGCCAAGAATCTTCGTTAAAATGTCTCTTTGCTTTTAGCAGGTTATGTTGCTCCTTAAATATCCGATAGAATACTGGGAATGGCATTCTGTGAAAGTCTTCTGTCGACAATGCCGTTTTTGGGTGTGTCAGCTAATGGTGGGGGCGTACCATACCTGCCGCTCCTACTTAGGGAGCAATTGCCCTTCGAAAGGGTTTTGAATAATTCAACCATGGGATTCACATTAGCATTGCATACAGAAGTGGAAAACAGCGTAAAAACCATGGATTTATATTTTCACCTTCACCAACGTTATTTGCTTATTATCGAGGGTCGAAGTGGAAGTGCTGTTTTGCACAACAGTAGCAGGCAACTTCCCTTAATAATGCCTTGCTGTGTGTATAATAGTTTTAGCAGCATCCGAACTGAAAATATTCTTCATTTCAAGATTAATTCTTACATCTAAAGATTACATTTAAATTATAACACATTACAAGAATGAATGCGCTATAAATCACCGATATTGAGGTACATGTGTGTGAAATAAATTTATATGAGAAGCTAATACCCATCGGTCTCATATGAGCAGTAGGTTTGCCATACAATGACGGAGCAATATTCATTGCACGCTGTTTAAGGAGTCTTGAGATCTTCAAACGGTTGTACGGTGATAGGATGATGGTGATGATGATGATTCGGAGTCGCGTGGAAGGAAGATAATGAGGCGGGGAAGATTATCGACACTCGGTCACGTCATCGAGATATACTGACGATTGCTGACCACGCTTGTTTGGGCGCCCTTCCGAAGTTCCTGTTTGTCTGTTTTCTCTAATCTTTTCCCAGAATTAATATGAAATGTGGGAGTGCTTATCCGAGTCACATTAATGTGACCGTCCTGGGGAAAGAGAAAAATAGTGGAGGGGTGGATAGGCGGGGGGGGGGGGGGGGGGGGGGAGTGGTTGGTGGGGGGGGGGGGCAACTACCCCTTTTTAGTTCTCCGTTGTACGGATATGGGGTCTAGGATCAATGCAGACATGGCACAGTTACTAGATATACATTCTTTTTCTATATCCCATCATCATCGCAATGCAGCCGTGTGTGAAGTCTGATAATATAATGTGTGCTCACTCATGCATGACTCAATGGATTAATGCGATTTTCACAAGAAAGTTAGTCAATAAGTAAGAAACATTCCTGCCAAATTATTTAGCTCAAAACCTTTTCGATCAAAAGTTATGCTATTTTGCTTAGGGGGGACTTACTTTTTTGTTGTGTTTAGAAAACAATGTTAAATGACTGCTTGTACACTGCAATAACAGCAAATTGATAACATATAACAATGTGGGGGAGCCTATAAAAAGCGAAGCTTGTAGGGTTATAGGCTCCCCGTTACAATATATGAGATTACATAAACATTTATACAATTAATAAATCAAAGTGCCGTAAACGGGGGGGGGGGGGGGGGGGGGGGGGGAGGAGAGTGAAAGTTAAAGGTGAAGGGCATACGTAGGAGATATGCGTCGATTTGTATTTAGCCTGCGCTTAAATGTATAGATGGTTACAGATGACTGCAGTTTACTGCTCAGTGAGTTCCACAGTTGCGGTCCTTGATATAAAAATGTTCTCTGGCGTGGGAGATGATAAAGGCTTGATTGTCTTGTGGGATAGTTGTGTACGTCTCGGTTTCTGCAGAATAAATCAAGGATGTTTTGAGGTAATGTTTGTTTTGTTAGCTTGTACATGAAGGAACTTAGACTTAAATTGTTTGAATGTTCTCGGTAGTCTTTACCACTTATTATTCTCATTGCTCTTTTTTGGAGTAATACTATCTTATTTGTTTGTGACGTGAAACAATTGCCCCATGCCAGTGTTGGGGGAGAAAGTGTTTGAGTTTGTTGATAATTCCGATGTAACGTGAGACTTTCTTGCATAACTCATTAACATGGAGTTTCCAAGTAAAGGCATCGTCAACGTATACGCCCAGGAATTTAGTGGCTTGTACTCTTTATAAAGAAGTAGTGTTGAATAGAATGGGATTTTGGAGAAGTGAGAGAGTTTTGCTGGAGAGCATGTAATTCGTTTTGTCAAGGTTTAGAAAAAGTCTATTTGCATGTATCCAACTGTTGACGTTTTTTTAGTTCCTTATTCATGACATTGACAAGTGTATCGGGGTTTGAATGTGAGAAGAATATATTGGAGTCGTCTGCGAATAATATAAATGATAACAATCATTAAGATTTGCATATGTCGTTTATCTACAAAATGAATAGTAAAGGACCTAGAATTGAGCCCTGGGGGACGCCGCATGAAACATTCCTCATTTCAGATTCACAGTGTTTTGTTACTACATGTTGTCTCCTGTTGTCTAGGTAACTCCTGAACCACTCCAAGGCCTTACCTCTTACACCGTAATGCGACAATTTATTTAACAATATGCTGTGGTCAACTGTGTCAAAGTCCTTGGAGAAGTCCAGGAACACACCTATAGTGTGCAGCCTATCAGCCAGTGATTAACTTATTTTGTGTATTAGGGTCATTAGGGCATGTGATGTGTTGTGGTTTTCGCGGAAGCCAAATTGTTTGTCATTAAGGATATTGTTTTGTTTTACGAAGCAGACAAGTCGCTTATAAAGAATTTTTCCTAGGATCTTAGAAAAAATTGTTAGAAGCGAGATTGGACGATAGTTGGTAAGAAAGGCTGTGTTTCCTTTTTCTTTTAAAATTGGTACAACTTTCGCAATTTTCATTTGATCGGGAAATACACCAGTTGTCAGGGATAAATTGAAGATATGATTTAGTGGGATAAGTAGGTCGGGTAGAATTCGTTTCAGTAATGTGTTGTTGATATTATCGAAGCCCGGACTTTTGTAGTTTTTGAACTGTGTAACAATGTTTGATACTTCTGCCGCATCTGTTGGATACAGGAAAATGTGTTAGGATTAGGGTCCGGCACAAAGTCCTTGAAGTCAATGTTTGTGCGTGGTAATTTATTTGCCAAGTTTGGACCAACATTTACAAAGTAATTGTTAAAATGTTGTGCTACTAATTTCGGTTCTCTTATTGTTTCGTTCTATAATATTATTTGGTTACAATTATCTTGCGGCTTGTTTTTGTTAAGAATGCTGCTCACAGTCTTCCACGTGCCATTTGTGTCGTGTTTGTTATTTTGACTTTTTTGCAAAATAGTCTCTTTTGGCATGTCGTGGCAAAGATGTGAGTATATTTTTGTACGTAGTATATTTGGCTCGAGTTGTGGGATTAGAGTTGTGCTTATATCTGTAGTATAAGTTGTTTTCGGTTGATTGATCTTAGGAGGGTTCTGCTTATCCATGGTGATATTTGTACTTTCCTGTAATTAGTTTTTTTGCGTAATTGGGCAGGAATTATTTCATCATAAGCAAAGAGTAGGAGTGACATGAACTTTTCAAATGATTCATAGGGTCTTGCAATACAAAAACTTCAGACCAATCAATTGACCTCAGTTTTTGTTTGAGGGAGTTAATGTTATCACTTGTTAATTTTCTTGTTATATTCGCAGGAGATTTTGATTGCTTTAAGAGATTCGAGACAGTTGTGAATACTGGGAAATGATCGCTTATATCAAATACTAAAATTCCAGACTGGGGAAACGGGTGAACATTTGTGAGAATATGATTTATTAGCGTTGCCGAGTGTTCAGTGATCAGTGTTGGCCTGGATATAAAGGGGACAAGAGAGTGAGAAAGAACAATATCTATGTAATCATTTGATGGGCTCTCGTCAGTTTTTAGGAGATCTATGTTAAAATCGCCTGTTAGGAAGCAGGTTTTATTGCACAAGTTAATTTTTGACAGAAGATTTTCAAATTCACTGAGGAATTAATTAATATTACTGCTGGGAGGTCCATAAATTATGCCAATTAGTATTCATTTATAACCTGGATTCAGGATTTCAATGAAGAGAGTTTCAATGTGGGGTTTTGCAATGTTAAGATTATAATGTAGTGTGTAGCTGTGTTGTGTAGATATATAGGCAGCAACGCCACCGCCTCTCGCTGGGCGATTCTTTGTATCTAATGGGAAGACTGGTAGCGAAATAAGAGAGTTAGGATGTTCGTTGTCAGTAAGCCACGTTTCTGTTAGTCCGGATATGTTTTAGTTTATATTTTCCATTATAATTCGAAGTGCTTCAAAGTTCTTGTTAAGACTTTTGATGTTAAAATGCATTAGAGAGAAGTTGGAGGGGTTGGTATTCAATATGCCAGCAAGTTGTGTTTGTGTAAAATATTGTGTGTTCGTGTATGGATTGTCATCGTTTTCGTCAAAGTTAGAAGTGAATTGAGGTTGATGGATATTAAATGATAACGTTACACATTGACTGATTTCGACATTCGGCTCGTTTTCAGAGCAGTGAACTGTGTCATCCGTTAGAACTGCCGACGCAAAGTCGCGCGTGTTGAGCGTGAGGAAAGGTAAAGTTGATTCACGACGGATATTCATGAGATAAGACACGCTACGTGGTTGTTAAGAAATGCCCGTAAGTGCGAGTAAATTTAAACAAAAAAGGAAAAGGGAGAAAAGAATTGATAACGTTTAATAAGATGTTTGCGATAAGGTCGAGTAAGTATTTTTTTAAGAGGTTGAATTAATGATAATACACATAAAAAAGGAACAAGCCGTACAAATCTAATCAAATATCTTTAACATGTACAGTGTCAATTGATGAGATCTCAAAGAGCCTGCGCAAAAGTTGACTTATATATAGATTAACGTATTTCAGCTTGATTGGAGTTCTAAGTTTTGAGCTGTTGCCATGTTTTTCTTCAATTTGAATTGGAGGCGTCTGGGGGAAAAGTAGGACTGAGGGCGCCCCCACAATTAAGAAATACAGTGAGTGGTAATTTAGGTATCTTTGAAATGTACCGAATGTTAATTTTACCTCATAGTCTGCGGGAATACATATTCAAGTAGGCTGAATGCATATCACTGATCACGGTTAGGATTCTAGTACCATACATTACTGCATTCCGTAGATCGAATATTGCGGATGCCAACTTGTCAATTCTGGAAAAGGTTACGCTGCCCTCTGGTGTCCAATCTGTTCTGGACAAAAATGTGCACAACTCCCGTTTACTTCGCTCAAGAGGAATTGATGATGATATAAGGTTTGAATTATACCGATACCAGTTTGATTACCGTCTTACAATGTAGATGTGCTGGTCAGTTGTGGGATTGGAGTAAGCAGTAAATCTACAAGCTTTTGTGCAGGAAAAGCTGTTCAGAGGAGTGTGTATTAGAGACGGTTGATTTATTCACCTCTGCTTTAATGGGGTGCCATTAAGAGTTTAATGGCGTGGTCTCTATAACTACCAAGACAAACCAGGGTTGTAAGGATGTATGATCAATGGTAGAAAGGATCCTCATTTGACAGATAGGGTCATCTCATCTTCTATTACGTCTCTTTGCAATGTTAGTTTTGTGTCGTAATTACCGGCGGTGCCACATTACATGAAGCGTTGTGTCCGAAATAGATCGTCAGACAGCAGCACCGGCGAGATACCCGTACGCAAGTCGAGTGGATAAGCTTGGCGTGAAACCTTATAAACTACGACATAGAGTACCTGCCTATTTGGCCGTTGTGTTCATTTTGTCTGGCCTCTTTTTTCTTCTGGACGAGTGGCCTTAGCTTAGCGACTGATTGATGTTACCTTCTCTCACGATAATACCCAATGTATGGTAGTTAACCTATAAGTGGCTATTTGTATGACACTCATGCCATAAAGATGTATCTACTGGCGGCATTTCTCTTGAAGGCAATTGTTGTTAATCCGCTGTGTGTCAGGATGACAACGATATAAAATAATACTATAAAAAAAAAACAAAGTCTTCTAAACTGCATTGTTGCGGCAATTTCCCTCAATCCAGAATACGATTGGTCTACCATATTGTATGTTTAGAGCTTTATGATTAAACAAAACTAATTTGTATTCAGGACACTAAGCGCAAAAGTAGCTTAGCCTATTCAATGCATCATAGTATCCATTTCGTTACTTTACGATACAAAATGACACTATCATAAAGACCGAAGCCTTCGTGTTTAATATAACTGGTGAAGCAATTTCCACCAATTCAGAATACGATTAATCTACTGTATTGTATGTTTTTGAGCGGTTTGATAAACAAACTAATTTGTATTCATAACACTGAGCGTAAGAATAACCTACATCACATAACCCTTTTTCAATACTTGACGGTATAAAATTATACTATCATAAGGAGCGAAGCCTCCGTGTTTAATGTAAGTGGTAAAGCAATTTCCCCCAATTCAGAATACGATTGGTCTTCCTTATTGGATGATGATTAAAAAAAAAATAATTGTATTCATTTCACTGAGGCTTAGCCTCGTGAAACCCATTTAAGAAATTGACGCATTATCTTGCACAATCATAATGACCCTCATTTAAATGATCTCTTAAATTCTTTGTGTGCCACGTGTGCCTCTTGTCGCAAGTAATACACACTTATCCCATAGAGCGGCAGTTTATCTGCCACTCAACGGGTTAAAAGCCGGATAGTACCACTATGATGGACGTGATTACCAGCTCATAGTATTCATTGCATACAAATATGCATTTCCTGATCAAACGAAACCCTAAAGATGATAAGAAGTATATATTCTGTTAGATGAAATTTTCTGTAACCATGGTAACTGAGGATACATTAACGAGTATGAGATTATTATATATATGCATATATATCTATCTATATGCTATTTTGGCATTTACATTTTTGAAATGTTTCTTATCTTGTTCCTCCTTTATTCTATCTGCATGGCATAACACTACGCATATTCTTTAGATATGTAAACATGGTTAATATTTACCAGAGTATATTCTCTCTGCGTGATTGATATTTGTTTAACAAACATGATAAATCTTAAATTTAATTAAACCTTGTTTTCGTTGTTTATTTCGCAATCTAGCCACGGCTGTATAGAAATGTGACCACACGACATTACTAAAGCCCTCATGAGACAGCTATAGAATGGAATCAATCGAAAGGAATTAGCGTCATGAATGATGGAAGAATGACCATCCTTGGGAACCTCATGACAACTTAATTCAGTGTATAGTGTTTAATTTGTCGAGTATCGCAAAGTAATTTTACTATTAAGAGATCATCTTCCTTAAGAGTGCTTCTCGATGGAGTCAACACTCCATGACCCACGAGCGCAGTCGAAGGATGTGAATCATGTATCGAGTATGCTTCATAGAAGCCAAATGAATAAAACGGTATTTAGCTGCAGTGAGGTAGCAACCTTAAACACCAGGGCCGATCGAAATTCGCTCTCTAAGGTGAAACGGTTCCGTAGAAATGCGCAGTGCGACATATAGATTTGCAACAAAGAGGGGATTATGACGCAAAAGGTAACAAATCTACGAAATGGAAATGCAGGTAATGTCCTTTTCATAGTCAAGATGCATGCTGTTGTTTGCTTATACTCGTCAACAATTCTTAATTCTGTTGGGGTTTCAATCCTATTGTGTATCCAAAAATAAGAAAAGGAGTCGATGAGTTTAATCGGAGAGAAATAGACAGGCAGTGGGGAAGGACGATTCACTGGAGAAGGCTATTGTCTCTTGCCAACAATAGCTTGGCTAGAGGAAGATCCTTCTGACTTCTTTGTGCTTGGCTAGTCAACTGAAGCATGCCTTGCTCGAGATATCGATTCTGGATATAGCGCGTTGTGCGGTATTGCCCCCATTGGATTTCTTGCCTGCGCATTACATTCTCTCGCGCTGACCAATAGCTGACCGAAGCAGTGTCCAATGCACTGTCACATATTTGCGGCGTGTGCTCGTAGTAGCCCGCACATACGGATCGCCAATAAAGGCGCTGGACACTCCATGGTGGTCAATGAGTAGAAGAGTTTGCTCCCGAGAAAGATATGCGTTGCGACGTCCTGTGATCGTATCAGGGAGAGCTCAGTCGACTTCATTGTGCTGTAACTGCTCTCTGATGCCGTGTTTTGAATGGAGCTCGAGCAGAGAACTAACTGAATTTAGTGATCAGACGTCCACGCTTGGATTATACCTGGAAACATAAGCGCTTGATTGGATTAGCAGCAGGTTACATGTGTAACATTTGGCTCGACTTTAAAGGAAGAGTTTCGAGGAAATCAACATGAAATATATTCGGAGATGGCCTTTGATGGAAGACCTATTGAGCTGTCGACTTCCGTGAACGACTGGGCGACAGGTGTACCTCAGCCATCGCACTACCAGCCCACGGTGATCTCGTCATCATGGGGAGTCGAGTATTCACTCAACTCGAGCGACAATGCGACAGAGACGTCGACGCCGTATCCCAGCATCAGCATCATCTTCAGCCCGCTTGTGGCGGCCGGGATCATCACAATCTACACCACCGTCATCGTGGCCACCATCCTCGGGAACCTCCTCGTTGTCGCGTCCGTGTGCGTCGAGCGCAAGCTCCAGACCCCAGCCAATATCCTCATCATCAACCTCGCCGTTGCCGACTTGGCCGTGGCCATCCTCGTCATGCCCATGGTTGCGTCGTACGACCTTAGTGGACAATGGATATTTGGCCAGAGCGTGTGCAACATGTTCATTTTCTTCGACGTCATCTGCTGCACGGCGTCGATCGTCGATTTATGTTGTATTTCCGTAGACCGGTATCTTGCCATTACCCGCCCGTTCCGCTACGCCCGATATCGAACCACCAAGCTCATGGTCGGACTCGTCGTGCTCGTTTGGGCCATTAGCGTTTTCATCTCGGTGACGCCGCTCTTCATTTTTGGAAACGAGCACACGGAGCGCCAGTGCTTGCTTTCTCAGGATCCCATTTACACCATCTATTCGACTTTTGGCGCGTTTTATATTCCCCTGTTCATCATGATGGTTGTGTATTATAAGATTTACCGTGCTGCTGGAGAATTGGAGAAGAAGGAGCTGCAGAGACGGCCAAGCATGCCCGGATTGTTACCCAGAGGGTCGATAGTAGCGCGATCGGGAAGTGTCTCCAGCGACAGCGACTCCATGGCGGAGCATTGCCGACCCGAGCTACGACGCAAATCGTCAATCGCTCGATTTACGGATTACGTTCGCAGCGCGTCACGAAACTCGCTGGCGTCGGTTCAGGTCGGAAAGAATCGCATCTCGCTGAGACTTGAGCGAAAAGCGTCGAAGACTCTGGGTATCATCATGGGTGCGTTTATCGTCTGCTGGCTGCCCTTCTTCGTCCTAGCTATTGCCCGTGTTTTCTGTAAATGTGAGATTCCCCAGGCCCTACACATCACCCTGGTGTGGCTGGGCTATGTCAACAGCATGCTGAATCCCATCATCTACCCATTCTTCAACAAGGACTTCGGTCCCGCCTACCGCAGGATGCTGCGTGTCTGCTGCTGCAGGCTTTGCCCGGAAAGCATCTCCCACAGCACGCCCAAAGAGCTCACTTCGCCTACCGCTCGAAGACATTCTTTTACGAACCACCACTCGACCCACGCGGTGCTCGCGACGGAGCTGCAAGCCATCGCCGAAGATAGCCACGATGAGGCGTCGGAGAACGGGGAGAAACCGCATCGCCACGACTCATCACGGAATATCGACGGCATCAAATACGACACTCTACACCTTGATGAGCTAAATAGGAATAATAAACGGAAAAACAACATGAATAAAGTGGCGGCAACTGATGTATAGCGCTTTGGAAATGTGCAGTTTTATGTTGATTGAATCGCACCATGAGGAGAACTGCTGCTCCACAATCTAATACTGTGTATCATGATGGAAATACATGCTTTGTAGCGTACTTGTAGATCACTTTGTGGAAGAATGAATTCGTGTACTTAATTATATCTTCTAGGTAAAACTTAGCTCACAATAGTTGATTTAAAAAACACAACTTCAGGTTGATGTATGATTTGTTATCTTCCGACGTTGTCCTTCCAATTAGACTCATCACAGCAAAATGAGCCGCAGACATGCCAGATGTTTTGTCGCACCTGTAGTACCATAATTATTCGCCCAGCGATCATCGTCTGGTGTTCCTGTCAGTATCAGTGTACATACAACAGGTATGTTTACATGTCTCGCTATCCTCGTGCTTCGGCAAAGTAAATATTACGACAGGGAGCTGTGCTTAGCGGTCCAGCCACTGAAACATTTACAATGTTTGCTTTTGAAGGTGAAGGACCAACCACGACAAGTGCTTGTTCGTTATTCGATATCCGTTAGTTGTAAAGCTGCCAACGTATCCCGCAGTCAAAATGAGAGGCAATGTAAGCCATATCTTAATATACACATGTACGTATTCTGGTTCTTAAGAGTTAACCCTCGAAAGCCATATGTGCTGTACAAGACAAGGTAGCCCATTTGCAAAAGTCTTAATTATTTTTGGGAGGGCATTCAGTGTGTTCTTCCATTAGCAGTGGTTTCAACAAAATGTTATTTGTTTTAGGCAACCCTATCATAATTTCAATTTCAGCGTTCAGACAAATACATGTAGTACATGCGTGTTTGTATCTACTCCCATGCTTGTTCAAACATACGTTTGGACAGATGTGTTTCCGGTGGTTGGGAGGCACCTGAAACTAGTAAACAGATCGTTCGGTTCTCAAACAATTAAGAACGAATAATTGATACTTTCATACAGTACATATCCAATGTGTAACTAGGGGACGGGGAACAGTCCGCAACAAAACATGCATGGATATATATCTGCAGCCACGGGCCATATATACAGTGTACTTGCATTTTATGCGGCAATCGTACTTTTGGGAATTGTACGCATGTTTTGAATAAAAATACATTTGTATTTTTTCACTCTCAGGCCATGATTTACTGTGCTATAATGTAGCAATTGTTATGTTGTACTCAATCGTGGTTTACAGTGACAAATGATATTCAATTTGCAATATGTCTTCCTGAACTCGATCCTATTCGAGAACTGACAAATTGAAATATTATTTTTGAACCACTTCCATAACATTTCACCTAAATTTTATTTTCACTCATCAATATGTTTAAATAGATGTTGAAAATCATTGATTACAAAGGCACAGCTGTGGTTCTCAATGTAAGATGTTTAAGCGGGGGCAGTTGATTGTTTAGAGTACTATGCAGTTGTCGTGTTTACATAAGCGCAGGAGCGATAATGAACCCTTTCGTGTCCTTGCAGAAACCGTGTGCAAGACGCACAGTAATGATCGACGTTCTCATTAACGGGGACGTGGATTACGCTGCTAGCAATTGATTAAAACACATTCAGTGTAACGACACGGTCCGTGGTATATCGAACCGGATAAAGGCTGTGTTCACATTATCTTGAGCAGTTGGCAGCTGCTCCATGTCATGTTCACATTAGGGGTATTTCCTCTCTTGATAGCAGTGTAGCAATGAATTTACCATTTCATTACATTGGCATGCTTGCTGTAACGATCGACAACGGCCACGCGCTTAATTAATGTGAAATACTAGTACTGTCCTAACTCTTTCAATACCAATAGCACAAAGGTGTGTATTAAGCCAATGGGGTATTCGAGGACCGGTAATGTAAGGTTTAACTCGTTTTATTTCCTTGTTGTAGGCTTTATCGCCGAGTCGTTGCTAGTGTAGGGGGTATCCCTACGATACTAATCACCATGTCTGTTTATAAATCGTCCACTGACATTTGACAGATAGAAACGTAAGAGGATTGGACCGATTATCTCCTCCCGCTCTCTCTCTCTCTCTCTCTCTCTTTTCCATCCAGTTCCTTTATTTATTTTGTCTCAGAATTCGACGGCGCACAATGAACCCTAAACTAACATTTGTCCTGATCGTATGAACGAGAAAAGAGACTCAGCGTGCTGTACTTAAACGCCGTACTTAAACCGCATTACCTAAACGCCGAAGCCATACTGATCTTTAGCGGGTATTCCAGTGCAGGCTTAAGCAAATGGACTGGCATTCTGGCAAGCAAATTGTCAATAACGGTCAGTTGTACCAATTCGGTGCGGGGAACCAGCTTAACGGTGGAAACGATGATAAGACCCTCCACATAATCGATGACCGTTTAAACCATGAGAAAAATGGGTTGGATTTTACACGCTAGACTCGCCAGCGACTTAAAGTTGCATTTTAGTCGGTGTAAATTCAAATCGTTGCCGTTTTTTTTCTCAAAATGAAGTGTAAATTGGGGAATATGAATATATTTATCACCCTACTTTATTTAGAGCGGATTTATACCTAGGAATAAATAAGGGCTGAAACAAATGTTGAACAAAGAAAGATTTATGAAGCATAAGGCAACCAATGGAATAGTTTGAAAAGATTGATTGCGTCTTTAAACTCATTATACGCGATTAATACAATTTTCAACAAGAAATACACATACATGTAACTCCCGTTAAAAAGCAGTGTATCTGGTACGCAAAATATGTACGAATGCTACATCGGTGTGTGTGACCACGGTTAAAGTGCATGTATGTAGGAGTTGGGGTCAATGATGTTATGAGCGAAGATATTTCCCTTCTTTCCGAGTACGTATCTGGTACACAAAACATTAACGTACTCATAGAATGTACGAATGCTGCATTAATATGTGTGGCCAACACATGTCAATGCTCTCCCACTCTGTTTAGCATGTAAACGAAGAGTATTCCTCGAGCGAGGCAGGCATGGCAGCCTTCTACGTAATGACAAGCCTTGGTGACACCTGAGGTGCGACAGCTCTTCGTGCCTGCAGGCGATCTCGAGGCTTAATGTTCGTCTTAATGAAGAAGGAACGCTTAAGTTACCTTCATTTTCACACCTTCCCCCGCGCCTTATCTTTACAGGGATAGTTCACCCTGAAATTCTTCTGGTTTCAATAAAAGGAGGTAGATGTAAGGAACATAATGTGAAGCTTTGACGAAAATCGGTCAAAAGAAAAGTGAGTTATTTGATTTTCAAGTTTGGACTTTGTGACGACAAATGCGAGGTGCTCTCTCATAATGTTGTGTACTGCTTTTTCAATAAATTCCTATTTTTTGATGAAGGAATATACCTTTTTTCATTTTGATATATGTGTAAAAAATGTGTATAATGCTATACCAAGCGCTCAGGTGAAATTGTAAACATCCTTTTGAGAAAAAAGACATTTTCCCAAAATATCATACACAACATGTGGGAGAGCACCTCGCACGTGACGTCACAAAATCAAAAATTTAAAATCAAATCTTTTCCTTTGACTGATTTTCGTCAAACCTTCACCAATATGTTTCTTTTATATGTCATATTTTATTGAAACCAAAGTAATTTCAGGGTGAACTATCCCTTTAAGGTCTCACAGACGGACCTTTGAGAATTCACCTCCTCGCTTCGAACCCGTCCTTTCCGCTCTCATGGTTGAAACACTTTGTACTGTTTGATTATCTGAAAATAGAAGTTCAAACCGGAAATTCCAAAACTGATAGTAGAATGAAGTAGCCACGTTGACGGATTGATAACGAACAGACACGGAGATGAGATTTGTTTGGTTCATACGCAAGCACCATCGTCTTCCATTAACTCTTAATGTGGTATTGATGTGTTTTGGCACACCTTCACACATGTACACACGCACACCCCAGTGCTGACCCGCAGTTTGTCCGGCACGCAAAGAGGTCAACAATGCCCGTGGTTACTATGGCGATATGTCTTGCCTCGGATTCAGAGTCGAATCAAGAGTCGTTTTATACGCAATAGTGACAATGCGATATTGTGTCAGCCATGACTGTAACCATGGTTACGGAGTAAGAGCAGTGGCATTGATCCTCACAGATTTTCTATAGATTAACACTCAGGATGTTGGTTAATAATCAATTTGTGCATGAACATGAATGTTATCTTCATGGATATAAGTGCTGTACCGGTATTGTGAATATGTGTTCGTGAGTGTGTGTGCGGGGGTGGGGGGGGGGGGGGGGGGGGGGACACATTGTACCCTTTTCCATCCTCTCCTCCTCTTTCCCATGTTCCTTCCCTGACATGTCCGAATGGGAAACGTTTGGAATCATTGTTATCGTGGTACATTTGTAAATGGTTAGAGCGGTTAATTCAGGTGCCCGTAACTCGGCCTCTAATATACCATGCCATCCCGTTGCTAGAGTCGTACGGGTTAGTATAGTGGCTTAAAGTGTGCGCGTAGAGGCATGCTCATTATGAATGCGTGTGAATATCTCTTTTCACACATCACCGACGATGACCTACAAAAAGAATAGCTTCTTGTCTCGTGAAATAGTGCCAAAAGGAAGCCTCCTTCCTTCTTCCACGATGTCAAAGATAGTCGGTGTGGTGCTGAAGGCAGCGATGCCGACAAACGTTTAACTCTCGTAATACCAACATATGGAGAGTCCGCTGACCGATTTGAATTCGACTGCGCCCATGCATGGTCATGGAAGGGCTGAGAATGAGAGAATATACTGTCGGGTCATGGACGATCTTCGATTTTCTCGAGAGAATCGTGACATGAGGGAGGGAGAGACGCGACATCGTATCACGAAAACAGTTTATCCTGTTCCATGTCAGTAATAGCCGGTCAGTGTGTAGCCTGGCTTACAGGCTGTGGGACATTTCTAATCCAAAATGAAAATCATATACTCCAGCCTTGAACAAGACTAGTGACTTTCTCATACTTCTCTTTTCTCTGTTCGTTACTTAAGGCGAGCCGGAGAAGGAATTGAGAATGAAGAGTCTAGCTGCAGTCAGACCCGGTCATTGATTATTGAAGTTTGGATTAAAAAAGAAAAGTCCCAACAGCATGGAATTCAGACTAGCTGGTGTATTATGTCTCCGGTAAATTAATCGCAAACGTCAAGTTTGAAATTAAATCCTTCTTTCTCAGACAAAACGCTGTCTGTTGTGAGTGCTGACCGTACTCACTATCTTCCCTAGGTATGAACGCGTACTGCATGCTAGAGTCGTTTATCATGAATTTGTACCTGGAAGTCGAGTGGTGCATTGTGAGAATGGGAGAGAGATAAGAGGAAGTTTGCTGTGGTTTTGTCCAACTTAACAATTGCAGACAATATGCTCATCACCTCGGGAACACCCACAATATATCTCACTACTATTATAGTTTTGTATAGTTAGAGTATAATTGCAAATGCCACTTTGAGGTGGTTAAATGTACATTTATATGTACATGTACCACGTTTTTGCAATGATTGAAACATGTCAAAATGGATGAAGACAGCGAGATAAGCAGTCTGTGGTGGGTTGTGAGGAGATGATGAGTTGCCATGGAAACGGGTATCCTTGTAGTGACATTAATTGGTCTCATATACCCGTCTGTACACCTCTCTGCATATGGGAACTGTTTACTGTCCGTCCATTAATGTCTGTTTTATTGTTTCACATAATCATACTCAAAACTATCATGTTGTTTTGATTACTGTTTCTTCTTGTTTACAAACCAGGTATTGTTGCTCGTCATACCCAGTCGCCAACGTACATTAAGCGGCAGCTGCTCACGAGCCCCACCAACATGCTCATGATTATAGCTTACGTATTTATACCATTATGACGTCATAAAATGGCTGAACATTGACAGAGGCTGATACAGTATACTGACTTTCGGGAGGTTTGACTTTTCTCAACCGAACCATCTCCATGGTCACGCGTACTTCCGGTCTGGTACACGTACTTACAGGACTAATTTTCCTCTTCTCCGGGTTGGGCAAGTCGGAGAAGACGAAGAGAGAACAATTCGTCTACATGAACCAGATTAGTTTATTAGTTTTTTTGTTAATAGTTTGAAATATAAATATCCAATATCCTGGAATGTAGGCTGGTAATGCTGAAAGCCTCCATTCTCTCCCTCCACTCACCACGCTTCATGATTTCTCTCTCTATCTGTATTTCGCATACTGAGTATCTCTAATCCAAACATTACAATATTTCATGTGTGTTGTTCAAATTTACATATTGTTTTGCCATAATTATTTTGCCAGCTGCATCTTCTTATCATATGTTATTCTCAGAGTGTATTGTCTGGCTGTTTGTTCTTGTATGTCATGTATGAACGTTGTAAACATGAATCGATCACCGCACACGAAATGACAAACGTGTTGCAAAACCAGACCAACTTACAGAATACGCCCCATTTGTGTCTACCTCGTAGTTTCGTTAGAGTCTATACCACCGTTTTGAACAAAAAAAATCTCATGTTCTGCACCGTGTGAAAATATGCGGGTATGAGTTTATTTTTAAAACAAATTATCAGGACGTGTAGTTATATGAATCACAGGAAGGTCACATTGGTAGCCGTTTTACGTATTATGTTAATTTGTGTAAATTCTCCTCATGAAATACACGAATGGTGGTAAAAACATTTTGACATGCCCATCAGCTTCTTGAAACGCAAAATGGCATTCGGTGGTAAAGTGAATGCAATTTGACAGTGTTGTTAATCATATGGTGACGCAATAATGTGCTCCAAGGGGGCATACAGTATACACTACCAGTCACTTCTGTGCACATAGATCATACCATCATACTTAAGACCTTACACGCAGCGTGAACTCAGAGATGACACCGTAATTAACCGCATAATTACAGTGATTTTTTTTTGTCTCAGGGGACGTGGAACTGTTCAATCAACGGTACGACTACATTAAATAAGGGCAATGAAATGTAATACGGAAAACCTTCGGATGATAATAAAGAGCATTCAGGCACCTGAGAGCTAATTATGTTCTACCGGCATGTTTACCATGTTTATTACGTGCGTGCATGTGATTTGATCCTTTCAGTCCCATAGGCTATGAATTCTGTTAGACTTGGCATGCTGTTGGCATTGTTTGGTACTAAGAAGGTTAAGTTGCTTGTATCATACTCAACGTATTCAATATAAGGTGGAAAACCAAAAATGTAGATCAAGCAGGATTCAGGGCGATTTAACCGCGCAGCTATGGACGTGCAAATAAATAAGTCACCGTAAACGATAGAATATCCCTGTGGATTATTTTTTTATTCGTATGAAATGATTTTAAAACATATTTCAGTATCAAATTTCTTACAATTCGACAAGATTGTGAGTAGGGCCTATAGAAACAATTGCTTCTGAGTCAGCGTTGCCCATAGCAACACTGCGCATGATCTGCTCCTGAATGTCATATGAATATGTTCTTTCACATTGATACACAATCGCATAGGTTCGCGTCTGCGTTCTGGCAAAAAAAAAAACACTTTCTATAATGGCCCTCCTATAAGAGGGTTGTGTAGTAACATGGGTGCGTTTACCTATATGAGGGCTGTGTTGTAACACGGGTGCGTTCACCTATCATAAGGCTGAAGAAAAAAGAAAGTAATCAAATGGTAAAGTGTCTCAGCACGGAAACTGGAGTGTTACTTATGTTGATTTATTCAACTACATGTATTGATTTTCGTATTTGGATGGGCGATTGGAAGACAGTAGAACTGTTGACGCCCCCCCCCCCCCCCTCCCCCCTCTATTCTCTATCTCATCTGATTTATGATAAATGAGCAGCGAGTGGATGTATAGTAAGTAGGTCCTGGAGCCGTAGATTAGCCTGGCTGAGCCGTCACCCGGCCCCGCAAACCCGCAGTGATTTCAACTTTGGAAATAACTCAGCAGAGAGGACGAGTGTATAACGTGCATAATGTACGTGTTCAGACGCACCATATACGCGGTAGTAGCCGAATTAAGCCTTAAAGGTATAATTCAGCTGAAATTAATTTGGTTTCAACAAAAGGAGACACGTAAAAGAAAAATATTAGTCTCTTTTTATTGAAACTAAAATCATTTCAGGGTGAACTATCCCTTTGAGTAAAATGAAATGGCAGGGTGCATTGTGTCGTTCATAGCCATTCGGTCTACTCCCGCTTCGTCTAATCACCAATTCGTCCATAAATCAATGGAAACTATCATTTAAATGACGTTAAGTTAACCGAAACCCTATGTCATATTACTTACCATGATCTTATACCCAAACCTATTCATGACTCCTAACCTACTCCTTACACGTATAAACATAACAAATTGTGCTTGGAGATGAAATGTGAAATGGACCAAATTGAAGTAGACCGCCTGGCAATGTTCTAGTTATTCATCTGCGTTGAGGCTTTGATCTTCGTCATACCTGTCATATATGTGGTGTGACCGTATACATGTAGCAGACATGAATGTGTGGCGATCGATTCATCTTGTCAATCGTTCAAGTTAGGTCCCACTAAATGCCACCATGAACAGCCAAGAGCCAGAGGCAGCCAAGAGTTCGTAATCGTTAAAGCTATCGTTCGGTATCACCGCGCAGAGGACACCAGGAGATTTTATTCGAAATTCTTCTAAAATATTGATTCAATTCATTGAGCAACCAGAGGTCTGCCGTGTGTCCTCGTTATCTCCTGGTGTCATCTGCAGCTCTTGGCAGCTCCTTTGCTGATTTTGGCTAGTCTTGGCTGCTCTTGGCGGCAGTTATTAGGACCGTTAATATTACCGTATCTTGCATTATGCTGGCATGTGCGTACATTGAGTGTATTGCTCATATTTTCGGATTTGTTCTTACAAAATTTAGGAGCAGCCACTTTTGTTAGCGGTATTGTCATGATTATTTGAGATTAAGCAATTATTGAATTTAGTGTAATGAGGACTTAAAGTCATGAGTATGAGCAACCTCTTCCGTTAAGAAGCTCATTTAACACGGTCAAGTGACCGGTTAGGTTGGCTAATTCCGAGTTTTATAGGCCACGAATGTCATAAAAGAGCTTCCATTTCGAACTACTTTATTCATCCAACTATCATCGCGTTGTTGCGCGTAGCCGTTTTATGTCTTCACTGTAATCTAGAACCATTAAAGAGCGTGGTATTTATGAAATGTGTCCATAAGTAACCCGTTTTACGTAGTTTGAGGCATTGTAATTAGAAATACGTAAAATCGTCGTTATACATTGATTTGTATGCACAATATATATATGACGTAAACATATTTGAATTATGTTTTTAATCTTATTTGAACAGTAAGTAATCCCAATTGGAGCCCCTCCCTTAAAATGTATATGTTGTACACGAGCTAATGTTATGACTGAATAACTGTAAGACGACATAGGGATTACATGTATACGTAAATAGTATTCCATACATTCGTCGTTATTTTTGTCCGCAGATTTTGCCGTATGAGTATTCAGTTTTGTCGACGTTTTACATCGATTGAGCATTAGTATTTTGTACATTGTCATTATGTATGAAGTGAAATACTGTGAATGGCGTGTTATCCTATATGTGTTATGAAATAACATAAATAAATGGAAGTTATGAAAACTTCACCATCCGTCTTATGATATCATTTTTATTTCATACTAGTTCCTGATGTTAAGAAAGATTCGCCGCGAAAGAAGAGGAAGTGTGTGTGTGTGTGTGTGTGTGTGTGTGTGTGTGTGTGTGTGTGTGAGGGAGAGAGAGAGCGAGAGAGAGAGAGAGAGAGAGAGAGGGGGGAGGGAGAGAGAGAGAGAGAGAGAGAGAGAGAGAGGGAGAGAGAGAGAGAGAGAGAGAGAGGGGGGGGGGGGCGGAGGACAGGCAGACAGAAAAACATGAAGAAAGGGAGAAAGAGGGTGTGCGAAGATGTAAATTGAGTGACAAATGTGTAAGTTCCCTCTAAATAAAGAGGAATTGTTAGAAGAGACGTATTTTCCTTTATCTTTCCACAAACGGTCTCAACATCACTTCCTGTAGAAGCAATAAGATGCACGATATAAACTGATACTAAATTGTTAATTCATATCAAAACAACAAACTACAAATACCATCATGTCAAGGTGGTATGGCAGGCAAGCTTCGGTTAGGTATTGTATTTCCAGGCCCTGTATGATAACGAATTGCGATTGATCGCAACTAGTTTTGGCTTGATATCAATCCAAACTCTGAACATTAGAGATGGGGGATTGGACTTGCGGTCATTAGACCATTCTCGTTATGTATGCAAATGTTAGGCACGTTGTTCAAACATTACATAACAAAACTCCCGAGGTTTGTCCGAGTAGCAACAACTGATAGATTCAGAATCCATTCCACCAATAAGCGAATTTCGTAATGCATTCACAACTTTCTCCATAACTGCATGGTAACGAGTTATGACATTCACAGCTAGTGATTCACTTTCAATTGATGGAATGCACTCTGAATCTATCTGAATCTATTAGTTGTTGCTACTCGGACAAACCTCGGATAAGCTTTGGGGTTACCATTATTAATGTATTGTTCGAACGAACGTGTATAACATTTTCATACATGACAAAAATGGTACATTTAAACTAGTTCGCTAGAGACAGGAGAATGTCATCACGCGTTACTACGAAGTTAGAGAGCAAGCTGTGAATACATTACGAAACGGCTCTTATCAACCGCAACTCTTTATGAGACGGAGCCCTGGTAATCGTAATACAGCTTTGTGTGTCGTGGAACCACTCGATGCAGGCTCTCACCCGATCGGGCTCTCACCTGCCTTGCCTACTGGCGATGCACTCACTTCCGTATCTAGTCTCCGTTCCAGGAGTTCGACTTCCTTCGCCCCCAGTGCGCTCTCGTTTATTGATGCACCAAGATTTGAGATTTAAATAGAACGCATGGACAACAGGCTATTCCAAATTAGGAGTCATACTGTGCCTTACGTAATGTTTCATAACAACAGAAAGCGCTACAGGCAACAGCGTGAATCTCTGTGATTTTAGGTTTGATTTTTAAAGGGAATGTTGGGTTATTTTGAAGAGGTTTTCCACGTCTAAGAATATATTTCTCGTAAAAGCTACAGGAACATCTAGGTAGCAGATCAAAAAGTGTTGTAGAAAAAAAAGAAAATCAAAAAAGAAAGTTACAAATGGTTGAATGATACTTAGATTGCCATTCGTTGTGGATAATTTGCAGCTCGGCCATGCACTATGAGCAGGAGTTGTTAGGAAGGAGAAGAAAAACGCGAGCATAATATATTTTTCAAACATCTGTATGGATAAAGTGTGCTAAAGAAATGTCAAAAGCATTCCCCAATCATGACAATACTTTGATGTCGCATGCTCAACTTGAAAGAAGAATCTAAATGCCCATTTTTGTCTTTTTTTGTTTTTATCATATCATTTTGCAATATTGAAGGAAGTTAGAGACAACACCATAAAGATCCTGTACTCACCTTCCCTCTAAAAGATTGAGGAATGATGAATAAACGGGCATATGAGATATTTCATAACTTACACAATTTATTAATTGTTTCCCTTTCTGGATTTTCCGGAGTTGTGGGATTCAATATAAATGTTATCTTAAACTGTGTATTATCAATCAAATTGTTTGCGTGTATTTGCGTGCAGCTGAGATATTTTACTGGGAGAACTTGTTAAGTTTTGTTTTCTAATCTGCTCACAAACGTATTAATGCCATTTACAGTACTGGACAAACTAGACTCCACTTCTTTTCTTCTCTCTGAGAAAGCTGTTGTCACACAATTTTGAAATCGTTGACCTAAAAAGCACATGTTGAGAAGAGATAACTTTTCGGCGGTGTTGAGTATGGGTTCAAAGAAAAAAGGTTTGGTCATATCCTTCCAGAACAGTCTCCCTACTTAGAGGCTGTGATGTAGGTCACACACGAAATTTCTTGTTATTGTTGATTTTGTCTGCAAAACATATATAACTTTAATCCGGCATGAGTCTAATATATAATTCTTTTACAGCTGGACACTTAATACACCCAACCCATGGTAAGCAGTATAAAAACTGCAAAAATTTGGTTATCAATTAAAACAAAGCAAAAAAAAAATGCCTACGATATGATGGACTGAGGAAATATCAAATGAAAAATTGTACCGAACAAAGCATGTGTTGACAGATCTTACTCAATACCATGAGGAAAATACATCATCAACTTCTAGGTCGCATAAGGGAAAGAGAAGATGAGAAAATAAGATAGTGGCTGGAGAAATTGAGGGAAAGCGAATAAGGGCATATCAAATGCATGATCCTTTTCAGTGTGCTGACTGGTAACAGTAATACAGGCACGCTACAAGTGACAAGATAAAGCAGTGGATGTAGAGCCGTGGTCGTCAATGCTTTGAACATGGGAACACACGATGGTGACGATGCACCCGGCAAGCAACACAAACGGATCTGTTCAACATGTTCAAGCAAGGTTATGATCTAATATTTTGATTTCGGAACGGTGTGGTACAGTTATTTAGAGAACTTGATAATCAATGTTAATACCCGGTAAACTAGCTCTAAGCCCTAGGGGTTAAATTTAAGAGTGCGTCAACCAAGTGGGCCAGGGTAGGCTTACAATGGACTCTAGGGGCTTACCGATGTGTGATATTTTCCTGCCCCACCCTATTTTTTCCAATTAACCTTCGCCTGCATTCTGACACCGCCCCCCCCCCCCCATCTTCTGTCTCTGTTTTCTTTCTCTGTCTCTGTCTGTATGTCTGTATGTCCACTTTCTCTAACTCTCCCACACGCACACGCGCACACACACACACACACACATACACACACATATAATATATATATATACACACTCCCCCTATCTTTGCAGCATATGTGGATACGAGTTCCGCTACATCGAACAAGGGCGTGGTGATTCCTAAAGATTACTTCAAAGCTCTGTGATACAATACTAAATACGAAGCCGTTTCAGCTATTTGTGGTTCCCACAATAGCATCGTAATTATGACAACAAAACACATTCAACCAGACACCACTGGATGTCTACATCCATGGTACAAAGCAGTGTATGGTCACCATAAAGCCGGACTGGCAAAGAGCAACAAATACATTATTGTGATAAGCCCTCATAATGCATACATATTTGGCTCAAACAACCGCAGCACCCGAAACGCTCTCCAAACTGGGCCACTCTATATGTAAATGCTCCCCGATTACGAAGTAGATATCTACGTGACTTAATGAGTTTGAGACACTCATCCATTTATACTCTATTGTCAAACATGGCTAAGGACGCTCTGGAACAGCTTTAATAGTTATACCCTGTGCTATTTTTAGCTCGTCAATCTCTGGAGTAATAATAAGCACCGATCGTTTGAACAAGCTTGGTGAATGGTGGAGAGTACGCGACGAGTAAGCACCACGCAGCATGATCGATATGAACACTTCCCGTGTCGATCCAGTTGCTGCTCTATGGGATTTCAGTGTATTTTGGTAACAACATGCACACGTGGCATGTATAGAGTTAAAAAGCGCCAGTCTTGAGATGGCGTAGCAGAGGGGTGTTGAATAGACGGGGGGAAGGGGGGGGGGGGCACATCAATTAACTCAGCAACAACAACAATAACAACACCCAAGAACAATGATTCACTAACGACATGAACAGTGAAAAAAGGCCTCCTCGAGTGTCGCATCCCGATTCTCCGCCTCATGCCCACTCCAGCGTATTCATCAATGATCATAGTTCTTGTGAGATGTCATGATACAGCGCGACACCATATAATAATTACTGAGACGTGTGGGAGACACCCGCTCCCACACCTACCTGCCTACTCTACTCGACTGTGTTTTAATGAACCTTGGACGTGCATAATGATGCCAGACACGCCGGCCAACAGGAGATATCTGAGTTTGAGTTTGATGTTTAATTATCTAAATAAAAAGTATATACATAAAACATTGCGAAACTGAACGTTTTACAAAGGTATCAAAGGGACAATTGGGACCAGAAAATAGCATGAAATGCTAATTGTGTCTGGTATAGTGTATTATATATTCCACATACTAATAATGTTGCTTTATGATTGGTCAAGATTTGGTCAAGAGTGGGTACGTAAGTACATATACACATAACCTATATACAGTTTGTGTTTCCCATAGTCGCGTTTCAATCAAAATTACTCATTAATCAGTACAACAGCAACATGATTCAGGGAAGTGAACTTATCCTGTACTATACCGTAATGCTACTCGTTGCTATCTTTCCGAAGCGTAGCTGAGGAAATATAGCGTATACATTCAGATCGCCGAGGAAGTGATAGTTCGTCTCATTGCCTGAAACCAAAAGTTTTGCACGAGAATGGATAGAGGTGTGCAGAGAGAGGAAGAGAAGGAGAGAGAGAGGGGGGGGGGGGGAGATAGAAGAGAGAATGAGAAATAGTGAAATATAACAAGAGAGGGGGAGCTAGAATGGATGAGAGAGACGGAGACAGACAGAGAGAAAGAAAATAACACAAGCAAGTAGAAAAAATGACAAAATGCAAATTAAATCATGAGTCCATAAACTACGGATATGCATTAGACATGTGATCAAAACAAGCAGGGACGTTGGCGAATGTGAAGTAGCATAGTATTTTGATATTGTGCATGAGGTTTTTTATGAGATAATTAAGTATGAGGAAAAACATCGGCAAGGCCACGTGGCGCTGTTATATGGAAGATGAAGATCTCTACGCCATAAAAACACACTTCCCGTTACCGACATTGCTGGCACATCGAAATACATGCACGTACATACATTTTTTTTTTCATAATGTTTTTATTGGGGATTTCATTCAAAATAAGGATCAATACATCCGTATATAAATCAATATAAGCAAAATAATATAATACAAGTCTTCATTTTGTTTCTACAGCATAATTTTCTTTGATAAAACATCAGTTAATGAGCAAAACAAGGAAGAATGAAACCCCTTATATACACATACATATGAAAAAAAAAAAAAGAAGAAGACATGCATGCACACATAAACCTTTATCACCCCGACCCGACCCCCCCCAAAAAAAAAAAAAAAAAAAAAAAAAAAAAAATACATCTGCACACACATCCCTCGACCACACGACACACACCCACACACGCCAGCACCCACCGACTGCTTTCAGTCTTGATGAATTGAATCTGAAGATAAATGTCTTGACACTGGTTGTAATTTGATACTTTCCCATTTTTGTAGATGTTTACATAGTTTGTTTCTTTTTATAGCCAACTCTTTCCTCATCCTTATATTCCAATATTATTTTAAACAATCTATCTAACTTAGGAACTGCACCCTCTGACCTTGACCGATATATGATATACTTAATTGTAAAAAATTAATGTATTGCAGCACTTAATCCTAAATGAGTTTCCTAGTATTCCAACATGAACATTTTCCCACTTTATGTTTTGTAGTTCTACAAGCCCAAATCTTTCAATCACTCCCTGCCATAGGGGCTTGACATATACACAGTCCCAAAATAAATGCAAATATGACTCCGTCATTTGTTTACAGAAAGAACACTGGTCGTCTTCAACAAAACCAAATCTTAATAGATGTTCTTTTGTATAAATTGCTCCTTGGAGTAATTTGTACTGAAATTCCTTAA
Organism: Arbacia lixula; assembly: GCA_963669155.1. Lineage (NCBI taxonomy): Eukaryota > Metazoa > Echinodermata > Echinoidea > Arbacioida > Arbaciidae > Arbacia > Arbacia lixula. The sequence goes on from OZ022584.1 coordinate 22,240,194, forward strand.
TCTTTAACAAAAGCGTTGTGATTCTGGGTTTTATAAATATATCTTTAGTTTCCTTTTTTGAGAATTCAAAATCATTTTGACCATCCCGAATTTTGAAAGTGTATAAACGTTGCAAATCTGTTATAAAATGATCGTAGACCTTTCTTGATATTAGGTCTCTCAAAAGGATCGTATTTTCTGATATCTTTAAAGTAATATTAAAATCTCGTACATCTACCGAGTAGTATTTGTCTGGCCCCCCATCAAATTTCCCGCTCTTTAAAATAACATTGCACATTTCCCAAATCTTAGCTATGTTATCACTACATAGACCTAAATTCTGAAAGTATGCCAGTGGTCTGATTTGATTCTTATTGAGAATGTGATCAACTAAATAAATATTTTTCTTATACAATTCTTCATGAAAAATCATTTTGTTTTTATGAAGGTAGTTTTTATTATTAAAAATTATTGGATTAGTTTTCCCTTCTTGAAAATTTCTACAGCTCTCCATATCCTGCCATGCTTTTAACATTTCTAAATAAAATATTGGTGCTTTGACTGTAAGTAGTTTCATATCATAATTGCAAAGGGAAACAAATCTTCCCCCAACCGTCCTAAAGATATGGTCAAAATACAATTTCCATCCTATATTCCTTTCTCCATACAGAAGTCTCTTCAGCCACATAAGCCTTTGGGTTTTCACAAATAAATCAAAATCAATAATTCTTAAACCTCCATCACCATAATCTTGGTAACAGATCGCTCTTTTGATACGATCTTTCCCATTCCATATAAATTCAAAACATAACTTTTTAATTTCAGCTACCACCCATTTGGGCACAACTAAAGCCGAAGAGACGTAATTCAGTTTGGAGAGAGCAAAAGTTTTAAGTAAATGGATTTTCCCCATAATGGTCAGATCCCTTTGCTTCCACCAACCCAGAAGCCTTTTTATTTTACTAAGTATCTCTTTATGATTAAGTTCCTCCCTAATGTTAATATCCAATGAAAAATAAACTCCTAAGATTTTCACTTCTGTCACTCTATTGCCCATGGGAAGTGATTGCGAGCCCTCAATGCTTTCCCCTAACCTCATGACATTTGTTTTTTCAATATTAACTTTTAGCCCACTTGATTTAAAAAAAGCCTGAAAAATATCCTTTAATCTCAAAATTGAACTTATATTTTTAACAAATAAAGTCATGTCATCAGCGTACAAGACTTGTCGAATTTCAAAATTACCAAACTCTATACCTTTGATTACGTTATCGTTTCTTATTGTATGTGCTAATATCTCAATTACTAGGAGGAACAAATAAGGAGAAAGTGGGTCACCTTGCCTTACCCCTCGCTTAATATCAAAATACCCTGTCGAGACACCTCCATTCATCACACAACTACTTATTCCATTGTACATTGTTTTAATCCATGAACAAAAAGACGGACCAAAGCCAAATGATTCTAGAGCTTTGAAAAGGAAATTGTGAGAAATAGAGTCAAACGCCTTTTCAAAATCAACTGCTATTAAGAAAAAATCCTCCTCATTACTATTAATACTATGAAAAATCATATCGTCTATCAGACGTATTGCTTCTCCAATATATCTATTTTTCATATAACCCACTTGATCTAAATGAATAATTTCATCTAAAACATCTATTATTCGGGTTGCCATAACCTTTGCAAGTATCTTATAGTCTGCATTTAATAATGTGATCGGTCTATAATTTTTTATATATAATGGATTTTTGCCTTCTTTTTCTACCAAAGTGATTACACCTTGTTTCTGAGATGTCGACAGTCTTCCCGTATCAACAGCTTCATTAAAAACTTCAACCAACAGCTTTCCTATCAGTGGCCAAAACGTTAGATAAAATTCGACTGTGAATCCATCATTGCCAGGAGATTTATTAATTTTCATACTCTTTAACGCTTTATAACATTCATCTATAGTGACTTTCCCCTCACAAGAACGTTTGCTTACATTGTCTAATTTGGGGGTGTTCTTACACATATTGTCAATGAATACATCTCCTGTCAATGATTTTTCAGAGTACAAATTGTCATAAAAAGAACGAATTATTTGCATTATACCGTTTTTCTCTTTTGTTATTTCCCCATTCTCATTGTACAGTTCCCTAATAATTGTTTTCTTTTTATTCCACTGAAGTAACTGCTCAAAATATTCTTTATTCTGTTCACCTTCTTCACACCAAGCTGCTCTTGACCTAACTTTAAGTCCCTCTACACTGTTATTATACAATTTCTTTAGCTGACTCTTTTTATTGTCAATATCATTAATAATTGTAGAACTTTCAGAAGAGGTCACCAAATCTTTCTCCAGGGTTTTTATATCATTCTCAAGTTGTTTTATAAAAGTTCTTTTCTCTTTATTTATTTATTTTTATTTATTTCACGTTTTATTTAGACAGGGTAGTCCTTTCAGTCTCGAGGACTGCTTTCCAAAGGAGCCCTGTGATACAAATCACGTAAACATAACAAAATATGTAACATTCAAATACAATTAATACAAAGATCAAAGATAACAATAACAAAGACTAACACAAAAACACATTTGAAGAAGGAAAAAAAAAGTCACACAAATGTAAGTGAGTGAGTGACCCCCCCCCCCCCCCCCCCCCCTCCCCCGGCCTAACGCAGTGCCCAGGTGTAGCTTATACGACGCACATCTGATTTAAATTTTGTGAGACTATTACAACAGTGAACAGTGATTGGGAGGCTGTTAAAGAGTTTACTACCACAATAGCAGATTGATCTTTTCATGTATTCAGTTCTAGGTGTGGGAACAAATAACGGGCTGCGGGTTGCGTAACGGGTTGTATAGTTAACATCTCTGCGTTGTATTAAGGTATTTAAGTAACGGGGAGCTTGCCCATGGAGGATTTTGAATACAAGTACCGTTTGTTGATACCGGATTCTTTGCTTAACTGACTGCCAATTTAAAGTGCTTAATAGAAAACTTGCCGATGTGAATAAATCCATGCCAAGAACCATTCGAGCGTATTTGTTTTGCAATCGTTGGATACGTGAAATATTTGCTTGGGCACAGCTTCCCCATACTGTACAAGAAAAATCAATGTGTGGTAAAACAAGAGAATAAAACAGATCTATCATTATTTCTTTTGTAAGGTAACACTTTACTCTACGTATGCAGCCAATTGCTTGTGATATCTTTTTTACAACATGATCAACATGACTAGTCCAATTAAGACTCCCGTCCAACACAACACCAAGATATTTAAATTCTTTGACATGTTCAAGGATATCATTTTTGTACATTATTGCCAATTTTTTACCTGTTAATTTACGGTTTGAACCAAACAGCATAGTTTTCGTCTTTTCCGAGTTTAAAAATAGGTCATTACATTGAAGCCATTTAGTGATGGTACCAAATTGTGACTGGAGTTTCAGTTGTACATCATGAATATTCTTATCTGTACAAAATATAGCTGTGTCATCTGCGTATAAAGATAATTTACAGGATTCATCTAATATTAAATTAGATATGTCATTAATAAATATACTGAACATGAGGGGTCCTAGAGTCGAACCTTGGGGAACACCAGATTTTACCTTTAAGTACTTGCTTAATGTTCCTTCTATTGAAACACAATGCAATCGATCAGTAATATACGATTTAAACCATTCTAATTCTAAATTACGTATTCCATACATCGATAGTTTTTTTAAAAGACGCGTATGAGAAATTACATCGAATGCTTTTCGCAAGTCAAGAAAAATTGCACCTGTGATATTACCAGAATTCATATTACGCAGAATATATTCTGAAATATCAGTAACACATGTTTGAGTTGAATGCATCGGTCTAAAACCTGATTGTATAGAAGATAACAAAGAATTTTCATCAAAGTATTTATAAAGTTGTGCATGAACAGCCCTTTCCAATATTTTTGCAGGTATGGGCAGTAAAGAGATTGGACGATAGTTGTTAATATCTAATTTATTTCCACCTTTGTAAAGTGGTATTATTTTTGCAATTTTAAAGTCAGTTGGGATCTCCGCAGTACGTAATGATACATTATAAAGAAAACTTAATGGCCTTGCAATGTAATCAGCAGCAAGTTTCAATAGTTTTGGGTGTAATTTATCAATTCCAACAGCTTTATTACAGTTAACTGACTTCAGTTCTTTAAGTACAAATTCTATTGTTATATCATCAAAGGAGAAACTTTCAGTGTTTTCAACTATCGTTGAACAAATATCAGTGCATGTATGATCGAGGTTTTTCATTGTATCTAAAATATTATTAAAATTCTTATTAAATGCATTAGCGATCTCTTGTCTGTCTGATACTAGATCATCATGAAATTTAAGTTGATATTGAGTTGAAGTTCTTTTCTTACTTGGGAGTAACGTGTTCATTACTTTCCACTTGTTTTTTATATCACGACCAGCCTCTGACAACTTATTACGATAATATCTTTTCTGTAATACTTTATTGAAATTATTAACTTTATTTCGACAGTTTTGGTATAGTTTCCAATCTTCAGGATCTTTTCTATCATCATATCTCTTTTTCAAATAATCACGCTCTCTAGCAAGTTCCAAATATTCGTCAGTGATCCAGGGCACCTGTTTCATCTTTTTTCTAACTGTACAATATGGTGCATGTTTATTACAAATAACCTCAAATGCCTGTTTAAATTCAATCCAAATTTCGTTCACATTTGTCTTTTCATATACACTACTCCAATCATAATTTCTAAGATCATGACAAAACTTTTCTACATCAAAATTACGAAATGATCTGAACTTGGATACTTTGGGATAACCTTTAGGCAAAGTTTCTTTCAATACAACATAAGTTAACAGATGGTCACTAATAGACGCAGATTGTATACCTGACGTTAATAAACCAAATGAATTAGACACCAAAATCAGGTCAATAAGAGTTTGGCTATGTGGAGTAACACGAGTAGGTTTCTTTATAATTTGAGATAGAGCAAACTCATTACATAAGCAACGAATCTTTTTGGAAAAATTACTCTCTTTTAACATATTAACATTAAAATCACCCATAATAATAACACGGTCAGAATTAAGACATATTTTATCAAGTTGATCATTAAGACATTGAAAAAAGGACAAACCTACGTCTGGTTTCTTATACAGGATACCTATAAAAATTGGTGTTCTGTTCTTTAATCGAACCTCTATCCACATAACTTCAAGAGAGTCGGACTCAAGATCTTTTCTTCTTATATATGCAATACTTTCTCTAATATAACAACCGACTCCTCCCCCTTTCGAACTGTCATCTGATATTCGGTCTTTTCTTTCAAAATTATATCCATCAATATGAAAGGCATTGTCAGGACAATCTTTGTTCAGCCATGTTTCTGAAACAGAAAAAATATCATATGAGCTATTTTGCAAAAATAATTCTACTTCGCCTTTTTTATTGCGTAAACTGCACACATTTAAATGAGATATTTTAAGACCACGTTCTTTCGGGAAAGAGTTGTTAACATGTATTTCATTAATATTATTTACAGGTGGGTTACAATCATCTATAAGAGTCGCTATGTTTTCAATTGTACAACTATCACCGTCATGAAAAGGCATTTGTCGAAAAACACATAAAGCACATATCCAATCACTGTCTGAATGAAATATCTCGGGAGAAATGTCTCCACAATTCGTGTGGGACCAAGTTTGACAAATAATACAAAGCACTGCGTTTTGATTACATTTGACAGATTTTTTACAAAATATACACGGAAATTTCAAAGACATAACCAGAGTAAAACATTATTGTTCGCACCTTACTATTCTGATGACGGTTCTTAAAGTTTGTCAATGTCTGCTTTTGATGCGACTCGCACCTTTCTGCCGTTCTTCAAGAGTGCAGTGACTTTTCCGTCTAACGTCCAAACTTTATTAACGAGTTCATGTGATCGAAGGTTGTTCACTAGCGCTTGTCGCTGTGCTGTTAGGTCCTCATGAATGTAGATGTTGGTGCCCTTCAACTTGGATCTAGCGCTATACACGGCATGTCTTGGGCTATACGTCGTGATTTCGATTTTTTTTTTACATACATTCACACACACACACACACACACACACACACACACACACACACACACACACACACGTATGCACATGCGCACACGCACATATATGCACACACATACATACACCCACATACATACATGACATAAGCACTACGCACACTTACATACAAACAAATACGCTCGCACACTTTACATACACGCGCATGCACATTCAGACACACACGTCAACCCCACACTAATCAAGTCATAAAGACGCCAATAGCGGTAAATCTATTTCATTAACGCTTCCATAATGTCTGGCTCAAGTCTATTATCATGGTTCCCTAGATTAGTGATTTATTCCATGGAAAGGAAAAAATGTGAAATACCGGGAGGGCCGTGACCATTAAAGACATGCTCGAAGATGTAAAGTCACTCAGCATGGTAGGGGAGGTAATATCCAGTCTGTTTTTTGTTGATCTATTCATCATGCGCATTCTAAAAATAAAGGGAGCTCTGCAACGACATGGATATCTTTTTATAACCCTATTCATAAATCAGTACCAAGGCCTAGTTCTAATTTTGTATATTTAATCACCCCGATCAAGCCACACCATTCGGTGTTGACCCCGTCTATATATGTACCTACGTCCCGGCTGCGTATATCTTATAAAAGAGGATGAGGGAGAAATGTATGCGTCAAGTAATAGAAAACATGTTAAAGTTAAAGAAAACATGATTTCCATTGTTTATCATCAAGTTGTGTCTAAGCGATGCTTTGCAATGAAATTATTCATTCCTTTTGAATGTAATATTACATATTATATAGATATATTATGGTATTTTGAAGGATATACCGTTCAAGACACACACACACACCAGCGTCATGAGGTATGTCTTTTAGGGGCTTATATTGACCTTTGAATTCCACTTTGGGGCTGGTCATCCAACGGTATAGTCTAGTCCCTACACTTACACTGACGACGTCAATTCGAGCATCGCAATCTATTTGAACTCAGTGGAAATGAAGAGTGCGGAAATTTCAAACAAATCAGTAATGAGAGACGAGATATTCAAAAGGGAAATTATAATCTGTCATTGTCATTGATGGTAATTAAACATTTAACCTCATGTTTATGGTGAAAAGCATTCATCAATTCATTTATTGGCTGCAAAGTAATGTCAAGGTTGTACATAATACAAATCATGATCATCAATAGAAGCAAGGCATATGTTGCTAGAAATTAATGATAAATATGACAAGCAGGATAAGAATTTCTTATGAAAGTTGTAATGTATAAAATTGTATTATCTAAGCTAAAATATAAAGTAAACCAGAATGGTTGTTCGTGACAACATATTATTAATCACGATACTGTTATTAATGAATTCAATTAAATTCTCTTCTAACGGATCCATTCAGATAATGCTGTAGGCAGGGATTTTTGTTTGTCAACCTTTTGTTATGGTGTCATTATTAGGACACATTTAAGATGCCATTAATATCAACCCTGTAAGTGCCACACAAACTGCTGCACTATAAGATGTGTGTAAAATACTGGTACAGAAATTCATCAATGACGCGTAAAGAGTAAAGAGGAGGTTTTTTTCAACCAGACTTCGAAATAGCGGTCCTTGCGTTGTGAGCTAGGTGTTATGGTTTCAGTTATTAGGGCACATTTTAGATGCCATTAATATTAAGAGTAGTTTAACCAGACTTCAGCACAGCGGTCATTACATTGTGAGCTAGCCGTGATGAAGCTGATCCTCTGCCGTGGAATTAGTTGCTCTGGCTTTTCCTCGTGATTGCAGCGAGAAATATAGGTCAGACCCTGAGACAAGACGCTTAGACAAGATGCTGAAGATTTAGCCTGCATTCAAGATGTTGTACATTTCGAATCCAAAGTGAGAAAATAGTCTAGCACATTAGACTTGTGACTTAATCGTTCTCATCTTTTCTCAGTCTGTCACATGGGCCGGAGAAGAAATCGAGATTGTTTAGTCTAGTGCATCCAGACCGTGTTTTTGAATAGTGTGGATTATAAAATGTCCAAGCGCCTGGAAGCCAGGCTAATGAAGCTGTCCTTCAGGATAAAATGCAAGTCTTTAGTCGTTAGTAGGAGGGACATCGAAAGCCTTAGCCCTCGGGCAACGGAGAGAAATAGAAAGAAGAACGGTGAATAAACATATATAAAGAGTAAAATCATTTCACACTTTACACATGTACATCCAAAAAACAAATACGCATATACAAACTTACCTATAAGACGAACGCATTGATGAATAACTCATTGACTTGACTTGAATTGAATTATAAGCTTTCGAGTCTTGTGAAATAATGATTGGGAAGTACAATATTTATTGAAGATGTATTTTCAATTCATTTTCGAAATATTTGCTTGTACTGTAAACATCAGGAAATCTAAAACATTAAACAGCTTTAAATCAAAGGTGAGATCCTATTTGTTCGAAACATAGACATAATGTACTTTTGACCATGATTTCAATTATATAGAATTATGTAGCAGAAGTGCATGTAGAAGATCTTGCAGCGCAGTAGAATATATAGATATAGTTTCTGCGCTCTATAAATGATTTATTATTATCATTATTGTCATGGGTTTCCCCCTCCCCCACTCTTTCACGCTACTACTGCTACCAGACATATTATTACTATACTACTACTACTACTACTCCTACTCCTACTACTACTACTACTACTACTACTACTACTACTACTACTACTACTACTACTATTACTACTAATACTACTACTACTACTAATAATACTACTACTACTACTACTACTACTACTACTACTACTACTACTACTACTACTACTATTATTATTATTATTACTACTACTACTACTACTACTACTACTACTATTATTATTATTATTACTACTACTACTACTACTACTACTACTACTACTACTCCTTCTACTTCTACTACTACTACTACTACTACTACTACTACTACTACTACTACTACTACTACTACTGCCACTAGTGTTACTGATACTACTGTTACGATTTTTACTACCACCACCTTTACTATTACTATTATTTCTATTAGTATGAACATTTCCACAACTGCAGCAACAGCTTGTTCAAAATAAACTGTACGTACCGCATTTTTCTGTTTTGTACAGTACTCTGGAGAAAACGACAGTATTGTCTCGGAAGCAGGTATAAATAGCCGTTCTTTTTGACGCTCACCAAAATTACACAATAGAACTTACCAAAATAAGTAGGACAGCGACATTTCTGTTCCAAATTACTTTCACTGAAGTCGATAAATTGTAGGATTACTATCCTGGGGTCTATACTTGCTTGGCCCCAAAAACCACAACTATTGTGGAGAGTGGTGCATGAATGGAAACGCCCTGGTGCCCCCTGATAATGACTGAGAAAGTACTCTTAAAGGGGAAGTTCACCCTGATATCATTTTCGTTTTAATAAAAATAGACAAATGAAAGAAACATATGAGTGAAGGTTTGACGAAAATCGGTCAAAGGAAAAGAAAGTTATTTGATTCTAATTTGTTTATTTTGTGACGTCAAATGCGAGGTGCTCTCCCATATGTTGTGTACAATTTTTTTTCGAAAATGTGCATTTTCTCACAACGATATGCATCCTTTTACTTGTGCGTTTGATACATTATCAGAAATACGTTTTTACACACATACCTGTACAAAAAAAATCATTCCGTTGTCAAAAACAGAAAAAAAAGCAATTTATCGACTTATTTTGTACACAACATATGGGAGAGCACCTCGCACGTGACGTCACAAAATCAAAACTTTAAAATCCAATAACTTTCTTTTCCTTTGACCGATTTTCGTCAAACCTTCACTCATATGTTTCTTTCATTTGTCTCTTTTTATTGAAACCAAAATAATTTCAGGGTGAACTTCCCCTTTAAACCTTTGTGCCGTCAGTTGGGGCTCCTACAATGGTATGCACGGAGCCTTGCTCAAGTGCTGTTGACTCTGGAATATGACCCGTTCCGTTAGAATTCTGGTCCCCCAATAGACCGGAACGAAGATGCTACCGGGAACTATCTGTTTACATGGAGGTGTGTGGGTGGGAAAAGGTGAAAAACTATCCCGTTCGCGTTTGAAGCGTAGCGACCATGGATTAAATTCGTATACCGTATTGCGACGTCCAGTGTATTGCTCAACGGCGCACCACTTGCCTCAACGCATCACAGCGCGGTGCGGAAAGCCATGATGTGCGCTTGCGCCTATTGCTGTTTCCGATCTCTGGGCTTCAGAAACCGCTGGGTTTTTGACGACCCGTTTAAACCTAGTCGAAATCTGGCAATCAATTATAATTCCACTCAAAGTCAGTTTCCAGTTACATTTCTTGGATGGAAGTTCTTATAAAGAAAAATGACTTGTAAAAAGGCTACTCTGTCTTTGGTGATTATTTGAGACCTGAAAAGTTTCCTTTCTAATGGGTTCATTTTTATTTCTAGGCCAGTCGTCTGAAAATATAGTCTAGTATCTGAAGATCCTTACACTGACAATTACATTTTGAACATCACAATCTAATTGTCTCACTCAGCAAAATAAAATACACAGCGATATTTCTTGTCAAGTTAATGATAAATTATGACCATAATGGAAAATATAACATAAATGTTATCATTGTAATAATTTCAATCTTGGAAAATAAGCTGAGCCTGGGTGGCATACTACATGTCAGTAATTTATTTGGGAATGTGTTTGAATCTACGTCATTATTATTTATTTGTAGCCTGGTCTCCAGGCCTTTGGATATTAATTCAAACATTAAAGGGAATATACTGTACTGGGAAGACAAAAATGCCTTCAAATTGTGATCGTGAGCAATCTTCTTGCCAATGGTCCAAAATTCATGTATTGTCCATTTTAGAAACTTGTTGAAAGTTATTTGCTCTCAAATTATCCACATTTGGAGTAATTAGTGATTTAATCACAAATCCTCGAAATGTTCGGCCCGAACAAAATGAGGATTTGTGATTTAATCACTTATTTTTCCAAATGTGGATCATATGAGGGCAAATAACGTTCGGTAAGTTTCTAAAATGGACAATACATGAAGTTAATACCATTGGCAAGAAGATTGCTCACGATCACATTTTGAAGGCATTTTTGTCTTCCCAGTACAGTATATTCCCTTTAAGTCTAGTACTCACGTGACTAGTCAATCTTTCGTTCTCCTCTTGTCTCCCTCCGCTGAGCGGGTGAAGGAATTGAGAATGATTAGTCTACTGCAACCAGACCAGTTTATTGAAAATTGCAGTTTGGATTAAAATTTCCCAACAGCCTGGAAACCAGGCTATTAGCTAAGTTTCGAATTTCCCGGATTGTACTTATATGTTGTTCCTCTGGTTCGTGCAATATTCCACCTAATGTGTTTTTATCTACAAAGGGGACACGCTACCTTTAAAAGGTTGCGAAAAGCCAGATTCAATCAAAATTTGCTCTATATTTCGACCTTAGCGTCCCTGGCCTCGTTGTGACTAAGCGATCCGAGAACGAGTCCAGGCCTACGTATTCAATCAGAAGCGTCCCCATGCAGCGAAGTCGGCCAAAGATACACGGGAGCAAGAGGATGGTACAAAGGGATGTGGGGGGAGGGGGCACCGGGAACCCCTCTACTTTCCATATCAACCATATTATTACGATGCTGCTTGACAGGAAGGAATGGAGAGGGAGTTCCATCATTATGCGACATAACTATGGGAAGTTGGATGACTTGGAAGTGAAGTGATGGGACCGAGTCCCTCTTGCCCTCCCTCTCCACTCCCCCTTCCGCACCCTCCTTACCCCTTTATACCTCTCTACCCCCCCCCCCCTCTTCCAATCCCTCCCCTTCCCATCCCCTTCTTCTTCCCATCCCTTTCCTCCCTATCTCTTTTCCCTCTCCATTCCCTCCTCACCCTCTTCTCTATCTTCCTCTCCCATTCACTCCCCTTCCCATCCCTCCCTCGTGTCCTCCCTCTCCTCCCTCTCTCCTCCCCTCTCTCTTTCCCTCTCCCCTTCCATCTCCCCTTCCCACTCTCACGCTTCCCCTACCTTCTCCAAGTGTTCTTGTCCTCAAACTGTTGAACACATATCATGCTTCATAACGGCATACTAACGAGCTGACCTCTCCAGTCAGATTTCCGTCTGTAAATTGAAGAAGCATCCTACCTTAAGGCGATTGAAACATCCCCTTTGTCTTTTAGCATACCTATCATGCCTAGCAATGTACACTATGGTCGCTACGAAACGGAGTGTTTCATTTGTAAACGAGAACAATTTATCACTTCGATCCCTTCGATCACCCAATCAGTATTTTCTTCATGTACCACTTAAAAAAATAAACATTATGGTGAACGCTCATTCTCTTTTATCGGCACAAATTTCTTTAACTTGCTACCTTATAGGTTCTCTCCCAACGCAACCCTAATGATTTTAAAGAACGACTTAAAACCTCCTATGCAAAGAGGCATATGTGATTATGAATTTTGTTAAGCTTGCAGCTGCATCGTTTCATCTCTTTTCTTTATGTTAATTAGTCAATTATTTTGGTAATTCAAGATGCAAATGTTAATTCGTCACTCATTTTCGTAATTAAAGATGTAATTTGATCTTTGTTCATTTAAATTGCATAATTTGATGAAAATGGTATGTAGATAAACAAGTAAATGTAAAGTGTAAATCCAAGTCCTATCCATGTAAAGCGCATTGACAATTCCATCGGTTTTGAAATGCGCTACATAAGAAACATTTATTATTATTATTATTATTATTATTATTATTATTATTATTATTATTATTATTATTATTATTATTATATTATCATTATTATCATTGCTATTTTTGTTGTTATCATTATCATTATCATTATCACTCGCCGGGCAAATATTCATAAAGCTATGACTGTCAGATTTTATACACGATATCACAATAGGGCATACTGCTGATCATTCATTACTTTTGTAAAAGCGTTACACTACCTTTTAAGAGTGATAACAAGTACCTTTAAGATCCGGATAAGGAAGTTGATTACATAACGAATGTATCACTCTCGCATATAGGCTCAATTAACAATGCTATAAGGCAAGCATTAATGCATATACTGACAGTCCCTATGTCCCTCACTCATGAATACCATTAGACTTACAACGTGATGCCTGCATTATTTATGACCTCTGGGGGCGTGTTATTAACTGAAATCGATTACGATGTTAAGAATTGATGACCCATCCGGTAATGGCCGTATTGACAGGTTAGTGGTGATGAACGAATTAACGTGTTAAAGGTTTATGGAATCTTGAGATCTGAGAGCCACAAAGAGCATGGGATTTGGGATAAGTTGAGAACTTGGAAACAACCACATAACATATTATCACAAGTATTATAGAAAACAACTTTTTGAGTCAGTGTTGGATTACGTAGCTGTCTACATTACTTTACACGCTTTAGGATCTGATATAGTTATAATTGTTTGCATAATATGCTTTCAGGCATTAACATAGAAGTGATCCTCGTGTTACTAAATTTAATGTTAACGGTACTTTGGGTAAAATATTGATGTAAACGTAATAATTATGAATAAATAAAATATGAATTAGTTGACGTATATGAAATGCTATGCTTGTTGTGCAAGGGTATGTACATGCAGTATTACCATGTTCAAATCAATACAAATTTGGCAAAGACATTAGGAAATCAAACAAATTTGTCCGAGTAAAAAAAAGATGGGGATAATCACAAAATGCAAAATCATAGCAATAAAGTGAGCCGCTGATGTCACCGCCTCATGACCAAGTTACCACTTTGCCTTCGTGTCATCCACACATTTACAACGGTTTTATTAACTGTGTTTTTATCCCTCAAAGTTTGCTTTTTGCTCTGGTTCTCAAATTGTTCTGCTTTTATTGGGAAGAATTATTTCAAGACTGTGGTTCCCCTTTAAGGGGGCCATACGAAATAAAAGATAGATATTCACTGTCGGATCAATTAGCTGTCTACCTGACATACATACTACACAGGCTGTGTTTGAGATTCCTTGTAAGCATTACATCTTGATTGCAGCAGAAAGCCGCAGGTACACTGACTTCGCATTTTGACAAACGCATTCATGACATTGTAGACAGATGTAATATGTAAACCCGCAAAGATGGCTGAACAGCCCTCGGAAAGATTCTAGAGATAGGGAGAGTTTTTAACATCCGGGCTATGAACAAAGTACAGGGCGTGTGTCTCGGGACAGCTATGACGGGACAGCTATGACGGGACAGCTATGACGGGCCAGCTGACGGGACAGCTATCACAGCACTGTTATCACGGAACAGTCACTGGTCAACAAATGGTTTACTATTTCAGTATGATGTCGTGATGTGTACATAATCATTAAACAGTGTTGGTCAAAAATGAATATTTAGACAAACTAAATATTGAAGAATTAATTATTACATTGGAATGGAATGATTATCATGGTAACTTAGTCACGACTGTACAGGAATGTAACGTAGATTGTGCTTGTGGCGGAGCCGAAGAAAAAGGACGAAACGTGTAGTATGATAATGGACCAAGTAAAGATGTAGTGTAAACGAAAAAAAAATTCTGTAATGTCAAAAGAGTCACTGCCCAAGCGTGATCCGGGTCTCCAGGGAGTCACAAGACATTCAAGTCACTTTTCCAGTCTCCAGCTGGTCTCGGGGTCCATTACTTGCGGAAACGTCGCAGGAACGAATTCCAGGAGACCTCTCCGCGACGTCGCCAAGACCTGCTTTATACTAAGGAGACCAAGGAGATGTTGCGGAGGCTTCCCCGCGACGAATGTCTTGGGGACCATTCCACACAAGTTCACAACCATATTACCTAGAAATTGCGACGAATGGGGTGCGGCGACATTTCCTAGACATGCTGGAGGAAGAAAAAAAGTCTCGAGAAATATCGAGTATGTTAGAATTTTTCGCGAATGTGTGATAAGTGCTACATTACAGTGACTAGGCAGTTTAAACCTTGCCAACTGTTGACATTGTATGCTGAAAAATGCAGTGATTAGTACGTATGTATGTCTTGCGTCACCATACATAGCTCGACTATGTTAGGGACGAGGAGGACAGCAAAACCTCTTCCGGGGATCGTGCGTTTGTGATTAAGTGTATTAAATCATATTTATTCATTATTCATTTTGAAGGTATATCTATTAAGGTATGTGTTTGCAAAATCTACTTTATCATAACTGACAGGTTCCCCCTGTGACGGACATTCCCCCCCCCCCCCTCCTCCTCCCCTCCCCCACTAACAAAGATACATGCGCGTCCGGAGTTGCGTAAACCATCAAGGGACGCTTAATTAATCAAGCGCCGGATTAAACTGCCATGAATTATCGTAGCAGCCCCGTTCTACACCTCCTCACCAGGACTGCTCATCGTCATCATCGTCGTCATCAACCCAGAGCTATCACCTTACCATCACGGACCGATCGTTGTTCTCCTTCCGTTACGACCACAGTGCACTAGCCACCGCCCGACCTTCCCGTAATTGCTTACCTAATTAAGTATTCGAGCAATCAATTAGTGGCGTTAGAAGAGAGTCGAGTTGGGTCCGCCTCGTAGATTGGGCCGAGAGCGCTAGACGGAAAGCGGAGGTGCGAGAGTTCTCACTGGAAGGTGTCATGCCCAACACGTCACCCGGACTGACCCACCCTTCCCCATGCATGCACCCTTGCGCATAATGCGGCTGTCTGTTGATTGGAGAGGGGCGCTGCGGCTTAGCGCGGGACTTTCTCCCGGTCATTAGCTGTGACTCATTACGGTATGGGCCAGCTCAAACGCCGCAAGGCCAGCAACAGTCGTGGATGATACCTTACTTAACTGCTCATCATTTCTTCCTTCTTAACAAGATGATTCAATAATCAGTGCTTGAATCATCTGAAGCTTCCCGGGCCAAGGTTTCCGGGGAGAGGAATGAAGATGGTGGGGGGGGGGGGGGGGGGGCGTGCTCGGACCTACAGGGCTACTGTACAGACCTCTCCCGCCGTTTTCGACCGTCTCGTTTTTAACATTGTATCATGATTCCTCCCATGCATATGATACATCATACATTACATTATGTGACAGATTTCCCATCAGTTCATCTTGTCCATATTAAAAACAAAACTTCGTTAGTCTTGTCATTCAAGAAGCGTTTATTGTATCATATTGAATCATTTACCGCATTGGGATGAAATCGGTACGCAAATTTCTAAGAAATCCAATGAATATCTAAATAAATGATTAAAAAAAAATAAAAGATAAAAACTCAAAATGACTGGCTTATATAAATTGACAGCTCAAATTGCCTTACAGAATCGCCTTCGGGGAAGACGCCTGGCGAACCGATACAAAGCGCAACGGAACAAGGAGACAGAAAACAGAAGCGCACCTAACTGGCGTGACTATTCGAAGGAATTTTTTGATAGATCCTCTCGTGGAGGCAGACATTGACTTGACAGAAAGCGATGGTATAAGAAGCGGCAGAAATCACAACAAAATTGCAAAAGAGTAAGGACTTCACCCAAATACACAGCGGTATGAGGCGAGCGATTGTTGTTGAAATGCAACGATAATTCTCCACATTTCGTAGATCCTGTAACACAGCGCTCCCATCATGCACATGAGTAGAGACAATCTACACGTTGCGTCATGAAAGTTCAAAGGACACCTTGGACGGCACGATGTGGGTACGATTCTACGGTCATCAGGGCCTACTCCTTGAAATGTGACTGCGATTCAGCCAGTCGCAGAGTCTTGCGACTGATTGGATCATGGTGTCTGTGGTGGTCTAAAGAGTATCAAAACGTCCAAAGTGACTTCCCGTTGGATGTCAGATTCGCGGTAGAAATTCGCCACCGATACCCTCTTGCTCAACAATGCACAGTCCACGTTTAAAGCAGAGCAGTTTCAGAATGGTCGAAGGTTGCTGTATTACGGAAAGACATTAGTCAATACTCGGGGACTTATATTTTGACATCCATAAATCAGAGCTTAGAACGTCTGAATTCACGATTGATCGGTTTCTACCTATCGTAATTCATCATATGATTATGAACTGGGAACTTCTAACCGGCCATTTTGACAGCTTGATAATGTGTTAATGCGATACATCGGCTTTTTTGTCGCACCTGTATACCTTAGAATAGCATGAATAATGTAAGCCAACCATCGTTAAGCTTACACCCAATCCGATAAGATTAATCTACCGAGATCGCATTACAGGGGCGCCTCCGGCCCTCCTAGTTTCGAGTTGCACCCCTTCCCAAACATGTCACATACTTATCGCTGATGTGCATTTGTTTTAACACGCAAGGGCGGGGCGTCTTCCGGTTCAGCGCCCATCTCCCCAGAAGCTGTAAGCCCTCTGGCAGTGCCTTGCAAGGATGAGTCCGGATAATTGATGCACTGGTGATCGCAGTCACGCTACGGTATCACTGGATGCGACTACGAGTTTTGACGTTTTATTTACGGCTAGGTGATTGTGAAAGGTGGAGGAACATTCTCTCCGAGCAAGATTCGCATTCTTTCTACAAATCCCAAGGATGTTCTTCAACAAAAACACTCTTGTAAAGCAGGATTAGACTTACAGGAATCAATAGGGTATGGGTTTAATTAGCACGGTTGGTGATCATGTTGATTAAATCAAACCGGATTGTGGGGGCAAAGCTGTCCCTGTAAAGTACACACTCATCATGCTTATGTGAGAACAAGCTGTTCAACTTATCCAAAACTACTTGCGTAATATGCAAATCATTATACATGGTCAATACAAGTTTATTTCTTCGAAAAAAAAATGTTTCTTTGTCTCCTCCATATTCAAGATATTCCTAAGAAGTACAGTCCGTTCGTCGCATCATGCGTGTATTTCTGTGCTGTCCATGAGTGCCATATTGTACAAGTTGTAAACAGCGGCCAAAAGCAAAAAAAAAAATGAATAAATAATATTACCCTTTCCGAAGGCTCACCTCTCATACCTATCTCTTGAAGAATCCCGTAGAGGTGCAGTCAACATATGGGAAAAGACAGAAGGTACTACTAGCCTAGATACTAAGCTGCGAGGTGCATGGTCACAGCCCAGTCTGTTAATAACTATGTCTAATAACATAGACTACACCCAAATTACGTCATGGCTCCTCTGGCTTCTTCCCGAGGATGAGATTGGGGTATAGTAAGCAAATAATCAACGTCGGTGAAGGTAATGGGACGAAATATCACTTCCGAGGCGATCTGGATGTAGCTATCTTTCCGAAGCTTTTAGCTGAGGAAAGATAGCGTATACATTCAGATCGCCGAGGAAGTGATATTTCGTCTCATTGCCTGAAACCGAAAGTTGATTATTTGCTTTATATTCCACATCTGATACCAACAATCTATACAGAAAATGACAATTTAGCGTCAAAAGGGTCGGTGCGGCTACGTGATCTTACTTTTTGTTTTCTTCGGCCTTGGCACTACTGCGCATGCTCTCTAACTGGTGACAAAATTTGTTGCAGTACGCGATACATTTCTTTCCAGCTGCTTTTATGTGTGTTCAGCGGAAAATAATTGATTGCCCTAGGAGAGCTCTCGCGGTGATGCGGCCGAGGCGCAACTTGAATTTCCGTTGATTTGCCCAAGCCGCAGAAAATGTAAAAAAAAAAAAAAAATGACTCGGGCTCCTACTTTCAGAGCTTAGAGCAATATCTGAAACCAACTATCTACACAAGAAAATGACAATTTGACGTACAAAAGCGTTCGAGAATCTAATGTTAGGCCTATCGTTGAATGTAACTTTTAGACCATATTCTGGTTATTGGAGGGGGAGGCTACGAACAACATTGCGGTACGGATGAATTCACCTGAATCATGATGCTGATCATGCATGCAAATGCCGTGAAGAGACGTCAATCATAGTTCTCAAGTTCACAAGAAAAACAATTCCGCACAGGCTTAGCATTCTAGGCTAACATCGCTAGGCCTGGTCTAACGTTTACTCTAACTCTAACGTTAGTTGTAAATGTTCACAACGTAGTTATTAAACTGAAACGTTGCATTTCTGTTCTTGTTCAGAACTTGGACATTTCTATTCTCAACAGAAGCACCGTATCCTACAATGTCTATGTCCCGCATATTCAAAAAATATTTCTGCAAACCATAATTGTTTTACTGTACGACTCACCACTAGAATTTTCCAAGCAGTTGATCCATGCAATGCCATGGCAATGATTTCAAGTCGATGTCCGCTAACTGGTCAAACTCGACGTCCCCTAGTGCTGCGCAAAACTCCTGAAATATTCGAAGGCTAAACTTCAATTGTCTCTTTGTATTTTCACGTTCACTTTCTTGCAGCAAATATCCCAGTTCAGTGTCGTTGAGTAGTTCAAATATAATTCCATTGGCATGGGCTATTTTGATTGAAACGCGACTGTGGCAAACACGAACTGTACATAGGCTATGTACGTTCGTATGCATGTACATACGCAGTACCCGCGTCAGGCGTAGCGCGGTACTAGTATTTACAACCACGAACACAAATTTTGAATTATCGCGCGCCGCGCGCGTCGTCTGCTTCGAGCTAAAACTGATATTCCGAGTGTAACGCACTGTTATTTCGCGCGTACTCAAAATATTAATCACGCATTAGGACTGTGAGGATTGAAGAGATCAGCGAAACCAAAAAGTACTATCACCTAGAGTGTAACGAACTTTTAATTCTCAGGTGATTTGATAGGAAAAACTACGCCTCATCACGTGATCAACTCTTGACCAATCATATAGCAACATTCTTAGTATGTGGAATATAATATGTGTTGCCAGACATATTTGTTAACAGACTGAGTTGTATCCATGCACCTCACAGCCTAGTACTTCTTTGAGTTGGGTTTTGGCCGAGGGGTAAGGAACCTGGAGGGGATACCACGCGTAGACGGACCGGTAGTTAGACGAGGGAGGCAGAGACGGATGCTACAATAATTGAAGCCTTTGTCGGCGGAGACGAGAACGGATCATGCACACATACGCACACCATCTCCACTTCTTAGGGAGTATTCCTTGCCTGTTACACAATAGGCTCTGAGTGAAGATCATTCACATAATCGTCTTCCTCATATAAGATGGGGAGCAGCAATATGGATAAGTCTTGCCCATCTTGCTAAAACACATTGAGTGCTACGGGTGGGTTTGAATCTGGGACCTCGAGAACTTCAGGTAGAGTTCACAACCACTATACCAAGACACATCCGAATGTAATATGCGGCTGATCCCATGATTGGTCTCTTCTTAATTGTTTGTGACGGTCAGGACTTGGTATTTCTTCGGGTGGAATTGGACTTGGATCAGCAGCGGTAGACGTGATAGTAGAAGAAGACGTATCAACATCAGCAGTAGGTATAAAATGCAATTAGTAGCAGTAGTCGTCATTGTAGCCCCGGTAGCACATGTTTAGACACATAAGTGGATGTACCATTCCAATTTGCTATACGGTACATTACCGTTGTACAATAACCCACAGGGGATCAATCAGATTAACGCTGTCCATAACCGCGTTGTGACACCAATAACACTAAGTATTTATATCTCAATAATATGAAAAACCTTCATGCCCCACCCAACTTGCAACAGTGGGATTAGTGATATTCTGTGTGGTGCCAAATTTCATTTGGAAGCTTTGAAATATCAAAGTGGACAGGTTTACATTTCAAAATGATTCGCCAGCTAAGTCCAACTACCCCCATATTCTCATGGTAAACTTCAGACTACCCGTGTGTACCATTGCCTCATGATCTCAAGGGATGCCATCCAAAAGGGGAAAATACTTCTTCATATTTCCTACCAAAACACATATCCAGGTTTTTCACAAAACCAAGACATCAGTCTTCCATTCATGCACGCACGTTCTGCTTTGCCTTACCGACAATGAATGGGACATATTACCAAAACACATATCCAGATTTTTCACAATACCAAGCATAGAGAGAAAGTTATACACAACAATGTTTTCGGTTGCACTCACTCATAAGAATTTGTACTCTTGGTGCCTATGCATTATCTCATTATGTTCTTTCCGTGTATGTTTTGTGAATATGGAAATTCATTTGTACAGTTATGTAAACTGGAATATGTATGTACATGTATTGTACTTTGTAAAATCATGTGAAAATTGAATTTCCTGATGGACAATGAATAACTCAGATCAATCACGCTACCGCCATGCACCATGGTACTGCTTTGCCTTACCGACATTGAATGGCATTATTCAGGGTATACAATAAGCGTCCCTTTTCACCAGCTGCGTTAATCATGGAACTATAACAGCGGTAGCCTGCTAACTACAAATGGGACGAATGTTTTCATAGCTTTCTCGTGTTTCTGGCATTTCTCAAGGAGAGATGGAAGAAGCAAACAACTTCTTAACCCGAATGTATCACCACAATACATCACATAATCCGTTAGCGAATATCATGCTATTTATCTGCCCAAGGCGAGCGATTCAGAAAAAACGGATACACGCTGGTAATTGACTGAACCCGGAGCCGAGAATTTGCGTTGCATTGTGTCGTATATCCCACCGATTAAACTTCAATTTATATTCCTGTCGCGAGGAGCAGCTTTTGAATTGTTGTCATGCGGAACTTACGGTTCGCCACAACAGGCATTGTCTGCTTTGAAATTTGTCATTACCTTCTTTACGACATAGTTAGATTGTCGCCAACATTTCCTTCAAATGACCAGGCGTAAGAAGAAGTGGTAGAGCAGGGGTGAGCGCTAGGGTGGGGATGGGGTTAAGGGGGTGGGGTGGGGGGGGGGGGGGGGAGGTAGAGCGGGATAATGCCAAGAGGGAACTATGCTCTAATAAGTGAATGGTGAACAAGAATTACTCATCCCAGGTTTGCAGAGGATATATCCTTACACCAAAGGAACTGCAGATGATTTTAGGAGAACTTGATAATAAGCCCCACAGGGCAAATCATGGGTAAGACTGAAAGGGAAAGTCCAGCCTGCAGTTAAGTTCATTTGAATGAAAACGAAAACATGAAAGAAAAATAAAAGGTTAAGTTTGACGAAAGTTTGTCAAACGATAAGAAAGTTATGATTCTGTTAATGCTGTGCATATTATATTGTGGTGAACATGTTGATTTTCTTTAAAAAGATAAACATTTTACCTGTACATGTTACATATCATTAGACAAGTAATTATTTCTATACACATACCTATATGAAAAAGATGTATGCCTTCACCCAAAACCAGAAAAGGGGGCATTTATAAGCAATGAATTACGTCAAAATTCTGAAATTTCAAAAGATCATAACCTTTTTTTTTTCATTTGACGGATTTTCGTCAGACGTACCCGAATTTTTTTCTTCATATTTCTGCTTTTGTTGAAAGTACTTAACTTCAGGGTGGGCTATCCCTTTAAAATATGAACGTGCTCGCTAACTCGTAAGGTCCGTTTACACGGACTTATGGCAAGGCGGTGAGTCGCTTCGCCATGGCTGAGAACCCCCCTGAAAGGCTACCCAGGATTGTCAGTTTCGCAAGCGGAAGTGCAAGCGGTATTGACAAACCGAAACCGATTCCGTGCTAAACGGGCCTTTAACATGTTTATAACCACCACGAATAAGCATCAGAAATAGAGATTTGGAGTGTTTCACTATGGACCTATCATGGATGGACTGCGCTAGGATAGACTTCCTTTGATCTATGATGACCGCCGCCTCATAAAAATTCAAGACATTCAGGGTTTTCAAACAATACGCAGCATTTCTCATTAGGAAGTGCCTTCCTCTGAATAACAGAAGAAAATCTGGTTTGAGAAATATGTCGACCGTTCAGCCTTCGCTGGGAGTTCATAGCTGATCTTATTACACACACTGGAAATTAGATTGGGGTGAGCGAAGGGAAATTTTGATAAGATTGTAGAAAGAATTTGTAACTTTTTCGGACATCTCCCCACATGAAATCGAGGATGTTTCCATGGAAGGTGAAACATCCATAAACGATTTACAAGATATTTGTAAGGAAATATGATTGTCCGATGTGTGATATGGAGGCATTTCTATGACATGTTTTCGACAGTATTCTCGATTTATCAAAAAAAAAAAAAAAACACCAAGCAGCAATATAATCTGAAATTCAGAGAATCGTATCATTATACGATGTTCTACTACGGCACACGCATTTCAGTGGTTCAGAAATCTTCTGCGCATACAGAATATATATTCCTCAAAATGCATCCTACATTTTGTCATGCTTGTTTGGCGGCGGATCTCCCTCGATCAAAGAGCCAAACGCGTAAAATATTCCATTGTGATATCAATGCACGTTACTGCTGTAGGAATAAATTACACGTCGTGCTGCCTTCATTCCTTACACCTCTTTTGTTTCACCAAGCTGTTCATAAGCTACGCACTGCAAGACTGATCACTTGTTCTTGTGCTAAATGAAACGTGTTCCTTTTTAAACATGGACCTCTAGTGGGAGTTAATTTTCAATATTCCTAATCAAATTTGACAATTTGTAAATTTTGTATTAAGATGTTTGTTAATTAAAATTTGTATTAAGATGTTTGTTAATTAAATGTTTGTATTAAGATGTTTGTTAATTAAATCTTGTATTGAGATGTTTGTTTATTAACAACAAGGTCAGATTTCAATTTAAAGGGATAGTTCACCCTGAAGATTAGTTGCTTTTAATAACATATTAGTGAAGGTTTCACGAAAGGAAAAGGATGCAGATTTTTTTTATTTTTAGAAAATGCAAATTTTCGAAAAAAAAATACACAGCATGTGGGAGAGCACCTCGCACGTGACGTCACAAAATTGAAATCTCAAAATCTAATAACTTCCTTTTCCTTTCGTCAAACCTTCACTTATATGTTATTGTGACGTCACAAAATCATTATTTTAAAGATCATAACTTTCTCATTCTTTTGCGGATTCTCATCAAACCTTAACGAGTATGACACAAAAATAATTTCAGGGTGAACTATCCCTTCAAGCTAATGGAAATCAAAATCACTGAGAATCTGATTCAGCACAAGAACAGGTCACCATTCGTGCTTCATTGCTTGAGAACAGCTTGGTGAACACCCCCTGTATTTTGGATAGCACAGAATAGGTACAGAACAGTGCTCAAATCCTTCCGTTATCCTTAGATGTCAATCACGTCCCAGGCGAACATGTTTCTCCTTGATGTCTTTTGTCACATGAAATCTGATGCATCCCTTCCTACTCTACCTCATCACTAGATACTATCAACTCAAATCATCTGGGGCACATTGAATGCTTGGACTCAGGGGAACACTTTTCGAGTATACGATTTGTCAATGATACCTCCAACATTTATTCATCCTTTAATGACGTACAATTTCAATCAAAAAAGGCAAATCACAAAAATCCTATCAAATGCATGGAGGAGAGATAATTCAAAACTCCAAAGCACTCCCCCGTTCCCTGATCCTATCATCAAATGTTTTGTGTATGTTTACTTCGACAAAATAATACGTTTGTTGTAGGTATTCAGACTAAACCAGTCAGCAAGACTATTGTTGGAGAACAACCCAGTTGTATAAGCGGATTGACGCTGTAACACAGTCATTCTACCGTGCCCATTGTGGTGACACAAATCTCATTTTCAAAAATAAGGATTTACTTAGACTTATCCTAACTCCCGGAAATCACAGATGAGTTGAAAATCGGGCACGACTTGTAGCGTGCGCGAAAAAGTTGAAATTCAGTCGATTCAAAATGCATGTGGGAATTCTTATTCGTTATTCCACTGATAACCTGTTGACAAAGTCTTAAACGGTACCTGCCTACGGTTATCAATTTCCCCTTCGATCGTAAGATTTATACATTTTCAGATATGATATGGATTTGTATTTGTAATCGTTTTTAATACCTTTGGATTATCTTTCAGATGATTCTCATAATTATTTTCCCCGAAGCGAATCATCAATGTTTTACTTGTTTTTTTTATCTTTTCGATATAAATCATATCAATATGGTAAAGTATGTTCCCTTTCCAATGTAAAATAATTGATAAATGGTACACTGTAATTTTATATTCCAGTTTGTTTTTGTTTTGCTATCTTCACGTGATGCTTGTGTAATGTAGCAACAATTTTTCATGACTTGTAATGTCATCATGTATTTGAAGTACATAATTATGTTACTTATTGTGTACAAAATAAGTGTCCACGAAAGAATAATTCAATTGTATAATGGAAGCGCGTGGAATTTAAGTGGGAGTTGTCTGCCCTGGAACGGCAGCTTATATTAGATGTGTGACTCTGAGACTGTGGAGTTGACACATCTCAAGTTCATTGACCTTGCTTGGATATGTGCCAGAAGTTGACGTCACATTGCCAGTCGTAGACCTTTGCGACTCCAGATTCGTAGTAAAATGTATAAGCAGACACTGCTTTGAACACTCAGTTCCTACCCCTACTACTACTACGAACATGACGATCACCGACCAAGGACTTCGTTTCGTTCTCTGTCTCTCTTCCCGTCGTCTTCTCAACACGCTGGTCATTGACCATGTTAAAACTGAGCGATGATTAACCGAGCAACCGCAGGAAACGTCCCACCTCGGCCCTAGCACGGCCCTAGCCGATTATTCGGCCCAGCTTTGCCAACAATTCCCCCTTACATCACCTTAAGTCGGCCCAACTGACGCGGCGAACAAAACGGAGGTACCAATCCGTGACCAAACTGCGTCAAGAGTTATTTGTTCGACAAGCTCATTTTCTTTCACTTCTATTTGTGGTCCTGTCAGCGATCAGAGGATTCATCCTTGAGATATGGCTTGGTGAAACAAAGGGGGAAAGAATGCCCGATCCATGGGGGTCTGGGTGAGGTAATGGAAAGTACATTCACCTGTTCTCTGTCGTCATCTCCCCCACCAATGACAATGACTGAGACATCGGTCATTAGCTCTAGTCATGAAATATTTGTATCTAAAAACATGTATATGAATAATATCTCGGAATACATACTTAGTCTCTTTTAATATGTCGATGCATAAAACGAGAGCAGAACATATTGATTGAATGTATAATTTATGATCACTTCATACACCATGCACATGATGCGTTCTTATTCTGTTATCATCTGCAGCTGTCTGTCCGGGTGTATTTCTTATGGAACTGTAATTAATGATTGCGATGACCTCCATATAATCATTGATATGTCTTATTTTTTTCTGGAAACTTTGTGAGACAAGACATTTCTCTCATGACTCTTGAGTTTTTTGTTTTTTTCCACTGTTCAGCCATCCCTTGGAGCAGTGCCATATCAAGTATGTTTTGTATTATCTGATGGTTTGTTCGCACTGGATGACAGACACGTATCTGCATCTACGTTGTATCTCATGGGGAAGAAACATGACAAAGACAGAATATTTTTTTTTCAATTCATTTCAATAATGGTTTATTCAGTAAATATTCAAATGTTACAAATACTAAAAGGAAAATACATGCAACTACAGCCAAGAGGCTGAAATGATGATGTTTACAAAAACTAGGAATACAATACATGTAAATACAAAGTAAAGAGCTCAATCCTGACACAACCTACATATACATGTATATAATTCAATTATAAATATAAACGTTTTAAAAGTTTTGATATTAATAGTTATAGTACATACGCGTGGTATGATTTAATACCATATCAAATATCATCATTTTATCGGCTGTTTAAAAGGTCACTGAAATATGGGATTGCACTGTTTCCAAATCTATTTGTTTTACATTTATATTGATTGAACGTTGCTATATATCTTAGAGAAATATTCACATGTTTTTGTCACGGTAGCCAATCTTTACATTAATTGAGACTTCTTTCCGCAGTGTTATATAATATCCATCCATCTGCTAATTTGCACTCATATTTTCTGGGATAAAGCAGCGCAATCTATTGCTTCCCAGTGATGCTTCCCACGTTTAAACAAACAGTATACATTCATGATCAACGATCACATGACTTCAATGAATTTACTACAGCAAATCAATTTCCTTACTGCCACCCAAGACGACGCGATTCTGCCGTCGGAAAGACGTACGACTGGAAATGTGACGTCACCTTCATGCACAAATCCCATGACCGAGTCCTGGGCTTCAGCCAGTCGCATAGTCGCACAACTGATCGTGTCTTGTGCGGTAGCCTGTAGATGTCTGGCGGAAGAAGTGTGATGGTCGTCCAGATGCAGGATGAATTAATATTTATATTTTCCAGGAACTCTCGACCTCAGCGATTCTGACAAGGCCTGTTCTTTATCAGGTAGCAGTTCCTGATTAGATGGGAATTAAGCTACTATCATACGTTAACTTGAATAACAGCAGAATGAATGACAGAAAGAGATAAACAAAACTTTGAGAAAAATCAGGCATATCGTAAGCAAATCATGTGTGTTTAACGATTTTAATTAATAACCCAGTAAGTTTGGCCTCTAAATAAAAGGTAGTCAAAAGACGCTCTGGGTATTGATCTGTTTATGTTTGGTGGGCTAAGCAATAAGAACGACAATTTCATACAGTACTTCATTTTGGACCAATGGTGTTGCCCATGAAGGTTAATGATTAGGAATCAGTGCTTGTCATCGTGATTTTCAATAATGCGCAACTTCTTTATGATATGTCTGATTTTCAGAAACCTTTATATCTATCGGGGGGGGGGGGCTTCTGATGTGTCCGCTTTTAATAAATCCGATTAATTTCAGGTTTTTCTCCTCCTTTAATGCTGGCTGATATTTTTCGCTCACTAGGCCTACTTTAGTGATTGAATGCGGAGTTGTCGTGATCAAATTAACTTTACATTAATGCAGCTTATTTCCAAGTCAGGATACACACGCGAACCTGTTATTACATAACGGGAAGTTGTTAGTACACCTGTTCTTTCTCAAATCCCACGCATTATATTGATCATGCTGATTGACCAAAATAGCACCTCTTAAGACAGCTGGTATGGCCTACTTTAACCTTGTTAACAAAGGGAAATAAGAGCCAAAGTGGTGTTTTGAAAGTTTGGCAAAGAGGACGATCCTTCCTTCAAAACATTCCCTGAATTCTTTGTGTGCCAAACAAAATGCGGCTCTATGGGATTTGTGTGTATTAATGATGAAATGATTCACACATGGCGTTAGGGTTACTAGATTAGAAAAATAAGTTCCCACTAATCTCTGTAGATTACTAATCCACTAAAACTTATTTTTCTAATTTAGTAACCCTTTAAGGGTCAATGCGTACTTGAGTTGCATATCAGGTAGGAAATCGTAGTACATGTAAATGCATTGATAGGGATATTGATGGGAAATATACCTCAAGTGTTTAGATGCAGCCTGAGACTAGCCAAGTTCATTTTTTTTTTTTTTTTTTTGGGGGGGGGGGAGTTTTCATAATTGTAGCAATTTAATTAAATTAAATTAATTAATTAATTTAATCAAACAGTTCCATTTGAAAAAAATACGCTTGTTGAAATTAACACGGTGGATTCAATGCAATGAAGGAAAGTTTGGACTGATGCTTGTGTAAAAACAAAAACAACATTGCCATTTCCATGAGTCAGTGCGGTGGAGACTCCAAGCCATTTGCCATGCCAGTATCTCCTGAGGACTGACTTAGCCCCGTGCCTCCTTTTTTATCACATGGGAGTTACACTTGTTTGTTTGGATGCTCCGTTTCCTGCTGATTCACGCGTGGAGGCGTGCAAGGGGCTGGAGGAGGGGTACAAAGGGCTGGAGGAGGGGTACAACGGGCTGGAGGAGGGGTAAAACGGGGCGAGAGGAGGGGGAAACGGGACGGCAGGAGGGGTAAAACAGGGCGGGATCGAGGAGCAGTACAAATGCCCTGTCACAACCAGGACGTCGTCCAGGTATCCATTTACGCCAACGCACTGGTCAAGGGGCTTGACCACATCCTGCAGAAAAAAAAAAACACGATTCGGAGGGCATGTTTTTATGGCTAGATTTGCAAACGCTTACTACGGTTATAGCATCGCGCCTGTTTTGTACTCGTGCAAAATCGGACAGGGTAGAGAAGAAATACTTAATACACCTTGATAGAACATTTTGAATAATATTCAATGATCACGTTAACCAGGTCAATTTCTTCAACTTTTGCCGATCTGTCCTTTTATTGGTTTTATGGGGTTTTCATTTTTGCTTTTATTGAAATCATGCTACTATGCATCCCCAGTTTCTTGTAGCTGCAGGGCGAATATCTTGTAGATGCTTGATCCAAGATGGCACCGGATTGAGGTGTGTGTATTGGGGTGAAGGTGGGGGGGGGGGGGGGGGCGTAGTTTGGTGAACTGAACCCAAGCCCCATAATGCAGAAACCCGTGCAGCCTTAAAGGGAAAGTACACCACGATGTTAAGTTGGTTTTAATAAAAGCAGAAATATGAAAGAAACATGTTGGTGAAGGCTTGACGAAACTCCACCAAAGGATAAGAAAACTATGATATTCTAATTTTAATTTTGTAATGTCATGTGTAAGGTGCGCTTCCATTTTGTTGTGAACCCATAATTTCATCAATTGTTCTTTATCTGTTTTTTTTTATGAAGGAATCAATCTTTTTCATTGAAGTACATGTGTAAAAGCATGTATCTAATGATATATCGAATTCACTGGTAAAATGGGCATATCCTTTTGAGAAAAAAAATACATTTTATGGGACAGTATCTCGCACGAGACGTCACGAAACATGTTAAAGATATTGTGCCAACAAAATAAGTGACGATGGCCAAGTATTGCCTACATCCCAACCGTGGTGATCAATGGCCTTATCCTATTCGACTGTACACTGTGCATGAAGGAATATCATCCTTAAACCGTCGAGATCCTATCTTACTGATGGAGACTGCCGCGGCTGATGAGTCGTGGTTGTCGCGGCAGTCTCCATCAGTAAGATAGGATCTCGACGGTTTAAGGATGATATTCCTTCAACCGTCGAGATCCTATCTTACTGATGGAGACTGCCGCGGCTGATGAGTCGTGGTTGTCGCGGCGACGAGGCCTGCGCGACTTTTACTGGCAAGGTGACAACCAATATCGCCCAGAAGTTGCGAGGGTGGGGTCTCCAAATAATCGAACATTTGACATTTCAGCGACTCCCCAGAAACACGGAAAGTCTTCAAGAAACTCTAAACCAAGCCAATTACATACCCACTTTGACTTTGGTTCCTACGATAGTTCACAATCAGGTAATGGGAGTTTTCAAGCTCTAAAGGTCAAATCCCACTGTCCTATCTCATTCATGTCATTGGTGGAGAGGTCACGGACATGTCACGGACACG